>JALPQI010021372.1:0-23701 GCA_025490895.1 Thaumatotibia leucotreta
ATGTGTGGTCAGGAATAGGGTTGCCTATTAGAACAGAGCAATTATCTATCGATGTTTGACTGTTTTATCGACTACATGGTATTTTTTATCTTCGTTTTTTGCTATAAGTTTTACAGTACCATGTGAATTGAGGGTGTCGAATTACAAATTGCAAACTTGTGTGAACTTAGCATCTGGCGTATCCCTTAAATTTAACAGAAATAATAAAAATCGTATAGTATCAAAAAAAATCTCACAAAACATAGTAAGGTCCTTCAAGTTCGTTAAATACATATTCGTACTTAAAATCTGGGAATATGTCGGCATTGTAATGTAATAGACTGATTAGGTATGTTTATCGAACGAATATCGATATTGGTAGTTCAACGTTTAGTCAAGCTCTAGCGTAGCGTGACCATTTATATTTTTACACAAAATATCCTTTAATATGAACTGTTGTGATAAATTATTAGCGCACAGTGATAGGACAACTAACAATTAATGCTAGAAAGTGATAACTTACACGATTTATGCTACTAAATCGACAAAATATCGTTTGAAAACAATCAACCGGCAAATCAGATTTACCTATGAAACAAGTGTTTGCCGTCATTTCTTCGGTGGGTAACAGGGCAATCCTTTACACTACACGATACCAAATCGGTTTAATTATTTGTCTAAATTGACTTCATACTAGAATTAAATATAAAATCACTTTTAAATAACAGTCTCCGTCGAGAAGGCTGATACGGCTGATATGTCACTTCGAAAGTGGTTACGCTTTTGGGTTGTTTTCTATCTCTTTTGCACTCGTGTAAAAGTCATATGACTGGTGGCTTCCCTTTAACACGCTTCCTTTCTCTATTAAGCGCTAGCGCGGATTCTAACTTTATGCTGCTGCAGCAGCGACCTACCACGAACTTCGAAGTTGGCAAATATCGACCATCCAACTCTGTCACACTAATGACAGTTGGAAGGGACAAACAAAATGCTTAGAAATTAATTTCGAAGTTCGCGGTAGTAGGCCAGATCGCCCACATGGCGAAAATGCCCTATTTGCACGAACATCAAAGCGTGTCAAGGCGGGGCCAGTGCCCGCGCGGGCCTGCCCTGGCCTTCACCTGCGCCTGTTAATGCTGGGCTTGTTCTCGTTGACAGGGCATGATCGAATTAAAAAAAACTTGTGATTTATGTGATACGTTGCAAGGCTCGCATTGCAGACGTACTAGTGAATCGAGGTGCTGCTAGGGGGCAGTGGATTCAATCAATGTCATAAGTTATCACTAACATATCAAAGCGATATGTTAGTGATAACTTGATCCAATAACCGCACAGGAAATTCTCAAGACTATGCGACATGAAGAAAAAGTACCTACGCCTACGTCCCATTTTGCTGGATTGAAAGCATACTTAGTTCATTTATTTTTAATACTGAGTTAAGTACTTTACCTACTGCATTAAAAAAAGCTAAATATTACTGGTTTCTTCAGGGAATCGAACCGACTCAATTATGAAAAACAAAACACCGCGTATTTTTATTATGCCAAAGAGAGAGGTAGGTAAGTAACATATGTATCTAAATAATTACATTAATGATGAACACACAATATTATTAAATTCTATTTTTTTTTCTTATATCGCAAGTCATTAGTGCTCTTTAGTGTTAGTGTATTAGGTACTGCTCTGTAACTGTTCTACAACCTGTCCGTTCTATGCGAATTCCGTAATTGAGATGTGAGAATACTACTATTTAATCATGCTGGTACGTGGGTTATAAAATGTATAACTTCACATCATGAATCCTCAAGATTTACGTAGTGGCTTGTACCTACTGGTATGTAGGGTAGGTAAGTATCTAGGTCTATTTTGACGTTAGTGTAAACATAGTTTGGTGAAGATTCGTTCCAGCTAATATCTTTATAAAATGGATCTTGTTATCGTTATCTGATAAATAAACGATTTGTATTTGTGTATACATATACCCCCTTATTCATAAACGTCTACTAACTTAACAAGCCGCTAATAATTGTTTGTCCCTTTTGCTCTTATGGACACATTATTAAGACCGAAAGGAACAAACAATTATTAGCGGCTTGTTAAGTTAGCAGACGTTTATGAATAAGGGGGATAATATATACACAAATATTATAAATACTTATTTTATTGTATACATAGGTAAGTAGGTACTACCTGTAACCCTGACATAATCAATGTTGGTAGTTGGTACATCATAAATAAAATACCTACACAACTGTGTGTATAAGTAATCGTATAAGTACATAGGTACTTATGCTACTTATAAATGCGCAAGATTAGTGTTATGGTGTAAAACCGTAAATAAATATGGTTCGACGTGATGTTAACTGACAATGTTGACACAAAGATGTACCTCGGGCCTGATGGCCGATGAGATAATGTGGGTAAATCAATTACTAATTGTAAGGAGATGCAAATTTAATACTCGTAGTAGTCGTAGTCTAGGCAAATATAAAGAAGGGAGATATTAGACTTACAATTTTTGATACTAAAGAATACATAGGTATATCAAAAATGTAACTTAGTACTGACTAAGTTCCATTTTTGATATAGGTATTTTCTAAAGTGGCTGAGTGGTACGTACCTACCTAAGTAGGTAGGTACACGTACTTTTAGTGAATGCTTTGTTAAACCAAATAATAGTAACGTTAACAATTTCAGCCACTTTAGATAGATAAGCGTGCATTTATTTCAGATAAGATAGGTACACAGCGGTTTACGAAAATGATTCTAGTAACATGCACTCTAGAATATTCGTTTTAGAGTAAAATAATATTACAAATCTTTTTAAAAATCGATATAGAAAAGTAGCACTAAAACATCTAGAATCTAAGTAATAATTTCAGGGTGGTACCCAACTAACTACCAGCTCTACCTGCATAAGTGCATACTACATAATTAAATTACCCTAATATACTAGTATTATAATGCTATAAATAGTATAACCCATATTTATGGCATTTTAGTGTTAGGTGCCTAATTACGATGTCTATCCGTCTATTACAGCCATTTTTCAAAAAAATCGTTTAGCATTTTTTTAAGATAGAAAATTTTAACTGGTAATATCTAACTGTAGGTAACTGTGAAACAAATGAATAAAAGTCTTTGTGTAAAAATATGGCTAATATACGAACTCAAGTTTTTGGTAAGTTTTGTTTTGCCACCCGTGTGAAGGTAAACACACCGGTTAGTAATTTGATTTAGTAGATAAGTGATAAGTACCATACTGTTCATCAGTAAAAAAAAATGTAAACAAATCTGATAATTTGCATTATTTCATAATCCCGCACTATTAAAACACGATCTTGGTTTTATCACCAACTTAAGCTTAAACTTAGTTAAAATTATTGATGTTTATTAATATTAACGTAAAATAAATAATGCTCTGTGAACATATTTCACGATATTTTACGGTATCTTAAAAAGAATAAGGGTCATGAAAGAAAGTTTTTTTCTCTAATCAATATTTTCGGAGATAATTGCAACAAAAGAAAAAAAAATTGTGTCCCCTCTAACTTTTGATCCGTAGGTCCAAAAAATATGAAAAAAAAAACATGAATAGTGGGCTTATGAAATACTTTAAACTAAAACTATTTCGCACATAATCAGCTCAACCGTTTTTTGAATAACTACGGAACCCCCTACACTGAGCAAGGCCCAACATGCCCTTAGCCGGTTTTTTTGTTTTCTACCGACGCCGACACCCCTCTGAAACTACTTAGTTATGATAATTATGATATTTCGGTACATTACTGATTTACCAATGAAGAAGTAGGTATATTTATTTTTTTACTAGTAGTTGAACGCCTGGCCAATCTTTTAAATGTGCTAGAAACACACAACTTGGTTAGAAAAAATATGCACAGGATGGGATACATGTTACAGAGGCGTTTTTTCATGGAAAAGTATCTCTAGTTGCCGTATAAGGCTACTTGCAATGCGACCTACTTGTTCGTTATGTTCAAAGGAGATAGTTTTCCGTCCATAGCATATGAACCTAACATGAGCTTGCTATTAATGGCAACCAACGATACGATTCCTTAAATTATAAATGTGCTTCAATCTGTTACATACCTAGACGTTCCATTTCTGTACAACGTAATCGCGGAAAATGGGATAAACATCGAAATCGCGGAAAAAAGTCATTTTGTGTGTACATATTCGGAAAGTAGATATTCGCGTATAAAAAATAAAATAAGGATTTATCAACATAGCCCCAAGCCAACTGAATCGAAGGGACACCAGTTTACGGTTAATATTTATGTACTGAATATAACTGGTGAATATAAATAAGTACACAAAAACGAAAGCTACGCCCTAAATCTATGTCACACCTACGAGTATGTGTCTAATAGGTACCATGAACTTGACTTCATTTAAAAATGGATTAAACCTGTCCAGTCCCATGATACCTCATTAACGACCTCTGTGTCGTCAATATTAAAAACTAATTAAGCAAAACTAATTAACACCGATCACATTCAAAGCCAAGGTAGACAATTTTTGTGTAGGTTACGAGGTGCTCATAATTATAGGAAATAAAACATTTCTCTATAGTAAATCACCTCTTGTAAGGTAGTAGTGCACACTATTAAGAAGAATGGACGCACCAGTCTTTGTATGCTTCACGGCCTCTACCATATACAAGTCATACAACTTACAAAATACACATTACCACTTATTGGGAGGCTTGCTCGGCGGCCGAATGGCCTTGCAGTAAACTGGTTTCGTGATTTTTTTACGTTTTTTTTCTAGCCGGACTCATTCAGCGACTTAATCCCATTTTCTATCCGCGTCGGTGTGGCGGCTGCTAAAATATTTATTTTTTAAGGTTTCATACTCAAAGGGTAAAACGGGACCCTATTACTAAGGCTCCGCTAATATGTCTGTCTGTTTATCCGTCAGTGTCACCGTGAACCGTGATAGTTAGGGCTTGTCCATTAATCACGTCATACAATTTTGGCCTATTTTAGACCCCCCCATCCCCCATGGTGATACTTGGTGATATTTTCGTGACTCCCCCCCCCCTCCCCCCCAGCCAATGTGACGTGTAATTTTTTGCTACTGAAGTAGTCCTTTTAATAACACTTCAATTTACGTACTTTATTTAGCACACGTGATGGGAAAAAATTTTTTTGCCAACTACGAGGTAAATATCCGCTTTGTTTTAAAACTCAGTTCAGGATTGACATCTGGTTATGTTTTAAAAAAAGTATGCTGTGCAGCAGTGACAAAAAATTACACGTGATTTGTCCGATGACCCCTCCTCCCATATGGTGGTAATTGGTGATTTTTTCTTGACCCCCCCCCCCCCCCCCCCTCCCCCTATACTGTATGACGTGATTAATGGACAAGCCCTTCGACAGTTGACATTTTCACAGATGCCGCTTTAACAACACAAAAGTAGATACTATAAAGTAGAATAAAATAGATATTTAAGGGCTCTCCCATACGATTGATGGTATATTTATTTGATGGTATACCTACATGTATTTTGAAGTTTGTATGATAAATTGATAATAGTACGGAACCCTTCGTGCGCTAATCCGACTCGCAATTGCCCGTTAATTTAGTTGCCATAATATCTCTAGGAGGGCTACAGATTAGCATAGTCAATAAATAATAATAGTAATATTATTATTTTTGAAAACAAATAAGGGTCTGTTTCACCATCCCCGAATAAAATGTTATTATTATGTGTCAGATAAATGTAAGATTTCCTTTTCTTTTACTTGCCTGGGGAAAAAGATAAGTAGTGATAATTATATCTGACGGATATATTTATTTTATCCTGGGGCTTGTGAAACAGGCAGTAAACCACGAATGAAATCAAGTGTTTTATTACAATCGCATCAAAGCAGAATACTGGCCTTGATAATGAAGTTTCTTCGTCTAAAAAACTGTATCACTTACGTATTCGGCCTCCATAAGCCTGCGTTCACTATGTCATTTGATGTTATATGATGCCTGCCTCATTCAGTTGACCAACCTTCATAGGCTTCATATCACGCCCCAATACCAATCACGTCCATTTTAATTTTATAACTCCATCAATAAAGTCACCTGATTGTATCTAAAACAAAGAGTCATTACACACATACATCGGGTGCCTAATGACACGCAATCATTGCTTTAACTTCTGAAACAATAATAGTACTCATAATTGATGTCGTTTTAACCAAATTGTAAATGGAAAAGGGTCGTGTTTGATACCATAGTATACTTTGTTGTGTTGCCGATTCGAAATATGGAATACAAAAATGCAAAGCTCACTAAAGTAATATAAAAAATAATCTGAAATTTCAAATTAGTGGTGTACTGCCATTTGGCAAATTATGTTTCCCAAATATGACTTCCCAAATAACTTATCGCAATAGTCTCATTTCCCAAACAAATCTTTAGCAAAGTTACATTTGTCATTTTATTCATTTGGTCAAATTATTATTTTGCAAAGTTTCACTTCGTCAAGATTTTATTAAGCAAATGCTTACTAAGCAAATGTTTTATTTTGTCATAAGTTAAAATCCAAAAAAAATATTCCCAAATTTGATACTTCGCAAGCTCGACTTATAGCAAAAGCCTGGCAAATGATAATATTATTTTAAAGTTCGTAGGTCTATACAGGAATTTCGTACTTTTTTGGACAACCCAATGGCTTGAACTTGCCTGGAACAAAAAACGTATTTCATGAATAATTGGTATCATAATGAATGAAGTGAGAAAATAAAATCCATCATAATGATCACTATTCATATTTTTTAAGGCACACATAGCCACGGATAAAAAAACTATATTTTTATTTTCATTTTCATAAAAAAACTATCCCAGAGCCACCGTTAGGTACGACGACGAGCGAAGCGAGGAGGAGTGTTAGGTGAAACTGCGACCATACAGCGCACGAGCCGAGCGAGCGAAGCGAGCGTGCCGCGGCAGCGGCCGGCGAGTGCCAGAACCGACTGTTATGTTCTTCCCTCCGCATTGCGTTCCCTCATCAGTTTCATCTAAATTACTATTTAGAACCCGACTTTTAATTGTTTATCAACATAATATAAAACCCCGTGTGAGCTTTTATTTAAAAAAACATAAACATACCTATATAAAATTCGCCTCAAACTATACCCAAAAACATTGGTAATTATTTAGTTAACTAAATGCCAGCTAAACCATCAACTACATGAAAATATGCACTATAAAAAGTTCCAATTAAAAACCAAGCCCAAAGATAGAATTTCCAACCATTTAGTTGGGAAATACAAAGATTTCATAAGATTCAATTGGAATATGATCTTTCGGCGAAATGACTTTATGCGAAAAAATGGTTGCGATGTAATATTGTATATGCGGTATAAATCGTATGCCATACAATATTTTGGGATTAGTATGTTTGGCCAAACGATGCATTTGCCAAAAAATATTTTGGGAAAATAAAAACGACCAAGTAATTCTTTGCTAAACAATCGCTTGCCAACAAAAAGGCTTGCTAACTGTAAAATTGCGATAAGTAGTTTTGACAATTGAATTTTTGCCAAATGAAAATTTGGGAAAAATAGTTTGCGATGTGATACTTTGGGAAAAATTATTTGCCAAACATTAGTAAACCCAAATTAGTATCATAATAAAAAATAAATATCCTTTCACTATTGATTTACGAGATCAATCAGCATTGTATTGCTTCCATCTAAACATTATTTATAGGAGGTTTAAAAGCATTATCCATTTAGTTTACCTACCATCTGGTCACGCCGTTATTTGCCACATACCAACAGTATTGATGAATTTAAGTGTTGAAGAAAAAAGTTGCCAACCGGTTAAAATAACTACTTACAGGTGGATAGATTGTCAGCCTGAGGCCTGGGGGGTTACCTTGGCGCACTAATGCGATTCAGTTTAGGTCGAGAGAAAGGGACAAGGCTATACAAGTCGTATATCTCTGTCCCTTTCCCTGAACCTATTAGTACGGCATGGTAACCCCCCTGGACAATGTAGAATCAACTGCAAACTGAACAGTTGTTCTATTGGCAGTGCCTAGTCTTTAGGATATACCTAAGTTATGAGGTTACTACCAACATCACCATCACAAAGAGGAAGTAATAAGTACAAGACCTTCAGCACCTCTCACTTGTATGACTTTCAAGTTGTTTTACAAATTCAGACCTTAGGCAAGTCTTCTGGATTCTCTCGGCTCTTATACCTACAACGACTAAAGAATCAGAAAATATGAAGGGTGAGGTTATTGTTACTTGTTTTAATATTGTTTATAAGTACTAGGTTCAAGGGTTAGAGTGCTTACCATGAGCTGGCTTAACACGCAGACTGACCCCTCTCGCTTGGACCACTAGGATCATGGTACATGAGTATGAGCAAGATGGACAGAGGGAAAGGGAAAGTCTGCGTTGCAGTTACAGTGCCAGCACAAAGGAGGGGTGATGATCATTAATAAGTTTTCTAGCGCTCGAATTCAGTAGTGGATTTTATTAAACATTTGTAGTGCGTTTTCCGGTAAATATCAGTGATCATGGTGATCAATAAAGACTTTAGATACCTCTTCGAATTATTATAGCCAATATATTTAAAAATTGTGAATAATCATTATCATTAAAAATGATAATGAAAATTAATTTTTGATTGATAACTAAATAGACGACATCAAGAACTCGAGACTCATAAGTCGCTGCCCTGCTTTTTGGAAGTGCGGGTCGTCAGCCTGTGTGTAAAGCGTAAAATAGTCCTTATTGGTGTTGCGGGTACATATCTTGGGTCATGGCCAGAACTTCTTTGTCGGATTGATTCTGCGCTAAGTTTTTCAGCACCTGCCGTCAATGCGTGATTTATAATGTAATATTTTTCCTGGATATTTATACTTTAGCTGTTGAAACCGCGCCGGTATGGAATCTATACGACAGCAATCTTTGGCGTTTACACAGCTTCAAACTGCTTTTGTTTCTAGTAGGATTATCGGTGATAGGTATGGAACAGACTTCCTTGTAAACAAGTCTTTCCTTTGTAACCCTTCAAGAGGAACGATCACGGAACTACAGAAAACAGTAGGTACCAGGAAAATGCTATGAACAAAACTTTAAACAAACATTTCATGCTATCGCAATTTGCGTTTGATAAAATGAAATAAATTCAATTTCTTCCAATGTGCCACCAGCGTATGTACCGTCAACTGGGGTGCATAGGGATGGCTAGGTGAATAGGGACAAAAACCGGAAACGACATTTACTTCATATTATCTTTAAAACTTCTCCACACGCATTTGCTTGTGCGTTACCAAATGAAAGTAGATTATATACTGATGCCAATAGCAACACTGGACAGGCATGAAGGTAGCGGTAGGTGGTCGAACTAACAGTTCGAAGTTGACGTCGCCAGTGACCCGTTCAAATGTGCTCCGGGAGTCTTTAAAAAAATTATGTTTTTAAACAAGTTAAGCAGTGCCGGCAGGTATAAGGAGATTAACCGTGTATTAAAGAAGGTGTTTATGTCACGGTTAGTTGAAATTATCTTTGTTTCAATACCAAAAGTGCGAAAACAAAAACATAAGGAAGTTTTGAAAAAAAACAGAGGTTTATAGGGACGCTTTGAAGGTCGATAGGGACGGCTTGAGGGGTGGATCGGGTCGGCTTTGACAGTTAATAGGGACGTAATTAGTTCAAATAAGGACGATAAAGGGTGTATTGGGACAGGGCTGCCAAAATTATTTTTATGATTAAATGAATATATGTTTCGTGTTTTAAGTACATAAGTAGGTACCTACTACCAATTTACTTACTTTAACCAACACCTACAACCAATTGACTTCTTTAACCAACATTTAAATGAGTGAATTTCGGAAGGTTTGCTGACACTGGCTTTAAGTTTTTTTATTAAGTAATTTGTTATTTTACGGTAAGTATAGGAAAACATGGTGAGGAAACCGGATTAATCCCGATTAGGTTATTTTTACCTTCTAAATTTGAAGGCAGTTGCTTTCGTAAAAATTAGTTCCTACGCCTCTTACCCATATTATATTACTTTCTTGTATTCATTTTGGCAGCTCAGCCTTGTTATTATAACTTGTTGTTTTAGAAGGTGTTTTTATTTGCTTCAAATTATTAAACAATTTTTGTTACCCGTATTATGAGTGTCACTGACCATTATTTGATAAAAGATTGATGATGGGCAGCAGCGTCATCATAGTGGACGCATTACTGCGATCGCCAATCCGCTTGCCCAGCGTGGCGATTATGGGCATTTACCTCCTAATGTGTCTATACGCATAGTTAATAGGAGAGGCCTGCGTCCAGCAGTGGACTATCATAGGCTGATGATGATGATGATGATGATGATGATGATGATGATGATGATGATGATTATGAATGATTACCTACAGTGATTACCCACAAGTACATTATAAATAAAAGCTTTGTTAAATGCAGGTATTTTTATTCATATGAATCACATGCCATCCTATTTCCATAGTTATTGTAAGTTTTGCAATACCTACTTACTGGGTAGAAAGGTACGTACCTGTAAGCTTATTATTTTTGTGACAACCCTAGCCATTTTTCCCTATTGGTCCCTTATTCGTTGCTATTGACCCCGTATGCAGCCTGAATAGGGACGGCCGGTGTTTTTGAAAAAAAGGGGGTTTAGATTGATTCTATCGTAATAAAATTATCATAAATAGGATCTCTAACATAAGATTAAAGTTTTGAAACCATAAAATAGAGCTCGTTCATGGAAATATTCCGTTAAAATCTTACTCAAAGTTCAAAATTGTCCCCATTGACCCCGGTTGACGGTATGTATTTAAATTTAAAGAGATGTTTCATTTAAGGGATGAACATTGAAATTTGTGTCAGATTGGGCTAGTGATATTTAATTACTAAACATTATGTATTAACCAGTTAGGTAGGAATCAGCAAGTGAATTTCATGCAAACTTAAGGTTACCTGTATTTAACAATAGCTATATTTACTCTGGAATGCCCAGATCGCAAGATCGATGTAGATGAAAATCGTTCAGTGGTCGCTTATAATTCATAGCTAGGTACCTACTGATCTTTATAACTAAGAGTTAAGGTGCATAATGCTCTGTTCGGCAGAACAATAGTGCGTTTTACCACGTACTATTTATATCGTTAAATCGTGTTTCCTTCTCTGTCATTATTCCATATTAAAAGTGAGGCAAATAGACAATCGAAGTAAGGTATGATGAAAATCGCAAGCGGTAGTCCCCCCAGGCTCTCGATTAATTCGGGAAGCGTCCTTCGCCACATGCGCGTTGTTTACGATGTGTTACTTGTTGTGGCGTACATATACAATACCAATCGTGTGCAGACTGACCAACTACGTTAATGATGCGGTTCTAACTCTTGTTCTGCAGCTCTACAGATACTTATAAGGATTTGGCATATTGCATATTGTTTGCAGTTTCACTACATTTACACGTTACTGGTTAATTATGATGAACGAACACGAATGCTGTGTTGCCTGCGACCACGGGTGTGACGTCATGTTCGAAACGTCAGGATATAATTCAACGTAATTTTACGCGATTCAGACCCGTTTGTCTTTAAAATACGAATGCTATTCGTTCATCATAATTAACCTGTAATTGTCAAAGTATAAGTATAGTGTATAGTCTAAAGCGAAAGAAAAACTGAACTTATAGACATGGCAAATGGAGTGTGCTTGGAGTTGGAGTGACAATTAGGTACCTACTTGAAAAATGCGATAGGGATCTATGTCAGCTTGTTGGGCGTATCATCAGCTAAATTTATTATCTATCTGCCCCAGATCCATGTCCATTTAAAAATTCAGTCCGCATTTACGCGTTTACTAACGGAAAATCCATGATCCCGGCTGCGCAGTATCACCAGGTGCGGTTCGTCCCGGTTTGTTCCTATCGATGCCACAGTGCGGGACAGTTTCCCTACAGCAAATGTGATCTCCAGGATTTCGTAGTCGAAACGGACTGTGAGCTCAAGCCTACACTGGTTGTGTAGAAGTGTCATAAATTATGGCAATAATAGCTTTGCCGGCCCTGTCCTGGTTGCCTGACATTGTCTCAGATGGTTGAATGGGCTTGCGACATCGACTTCGTACTCATCGTAGTACTCGGGTGTTGTGATGCTGCGGTTTATCGTAAATAAGTATGTAGAAGATCATTTGGTTCCGGGGAATCGTTACTAATTGATACTAATATTAAATTCATCTTCGACACGTCGTTGTATGATGCCTTAAGAATAATTTAACTCTGACATACGTACCCAGGTACTTTAACTTATCGAAGATATTATTTAAAGCTCTAAGTGGGTACTTATTAAACTAAAATTACAAAAACATCTCCCCGGAAATTCTAAACAGTGCCTAACGTTTTTTTATTAAATATTTACATTTTTGTCATTAGGGAGGTAAGCTTTCACTTGCGTATAATATTGTCAAGAAATGATTCATCATATTTTTATTAAAATGATGGCCGTGTATAAGTATAATAATTGTATATGTTGAATATATTTTGTTCACGTAAGAGGTACCTAAACAGTTCCGTTACGCCTCATTTTGCGCGCACGCTTGTCGGTCGATAGCTCGGCAGCATGTCGGGAAATTAAAATAGAAATGTAAAACAGGTAATCATGCGAGAATTTATTATGATGAACGGGTAATCTTCAAGGTCTCCTATTACTCAGAAGTATTTTTATAGGACATTATAAATAAAAAAATCGGAGACTGAAAATTGTTTATCAAAATGGAAAGGTTATTTTATTAAATACAGTTAATCCTTTGACGCAACTTCAAACTAAAGTAGGTATATCAATACGGCCTACAGGTTGATTTAATAACGAGATTATTAATTTCGTTTCAGATAAAGATCGTATTAGTCCGGACGGGACAAACACGCTAAATGTAATGGACAAGATGGTAGATTGTCAGATTAAATGAGATTTGGAAATGGATTGAAGGTTGCGGCAAATATTGGCTACGCTATATCTCGCTATATCATCCATTCGTTAGTTAGACTATACGTGAATATTCAAATGGTAGTTTAGCGAGCGCGTCTGAACACTTGAGATTCAAATCCTACCGGATAAATAGAGAGATAAGAATGGCACCTTGCGTTTTACTGATCTGATGATTAACGGATTATAGCGGGTGACGCGGAGAACGCTGGGTGAACCTTCAGCCTAGTATTGGGTGAGGTAAGGAAGGGCATTTGTTTGTCCGTTTATCATAATGATCCTTTCCTTCGTCATGGTTATTCAATTTCTATTGTATATACAGGGTGGAACGGAACGACGATCTTTCCCGCTACCGACCGAGTCTATCAACCATTACGATGAACTTTCAGTATGGGATCAACATCGTACATTGAAAATTGACTTTTGCATAGGTACTATTGAACTCTAACTATAGTAATAATAAGCTAATCACTCACTTTGTATGAGGGGTTAATGTTTTTTCAAGACATTTCCATGTTGGTACCTAATATACTGAAATTTCATAGTAATGGTTGGTAGACTTGGTCGGTAGCGGGAAGGATCGTCCTTCCGTTTCACCTTGTATACCTAAGAGCGTGAGCAGACAGAGAGCGGTCTAGAGTTCTGCATTCCGCGTTCAGAGTTCTGCGTTCTTTAGGACGCACACAGCACCGCGGCGGTCAAAGCGCGGTCAGACTGCCTGCTGTGTGCGTTGTTGCTATAGTCTCGGTACATTCTAAAGAACGCAGAACTCTGAACGCGGAATGCAGAACTCTAGACCGCTCTCTGTCTGCTCACGCTCTAACTTTCTCGTCATCGTTTTACTTTCTTAGGTAAGTACCTATTGTGGCTAATGTGAGCTTTGATCGATTTTTGTGTAAGATTGTCCTATGAAATTTATTTATTGGATTTAGATTTACCTAGTCTGCTAGGCGCCGGCCGACACTCGTCCAGAATCCAGAACAGCGCACAAGTAGTAACATGAGTCATTCAGTCAAGTCAAGCGGCACACGCGCACTTTTTGTTAGCCGCCCGTGTGCCCGTTTATTGTTTATTTACTTATCTTACTGCCAGTGTTGTGGCTCAAACCCGTTGAAAAATATTGGGACGGTTTCGTCTACTTGGTGTTTTTCTACTGTTTTTTTTTTATACAAATATAATTATGAGCATCTTTGATCAAGTGTCAGACAAACCACTGTCTGGCACTCAGAGTTGGCGGCTTATTTTTATTTTATTAATTCAGATAGTTAGTCCTGTACCTATGCACATAAACATAATACATTGGCAAAACAAGAAGTGCGTGATAGGAAAAATAACCGTGATTCTTTTTCAGACAGTGTTTAGGTATAGGTATTTTACTTAGTTTTAGGTCATGCTAAAAATCTTCATAACGAACTCTTAGATCTGATACGAGTAGGAAAACGCTCTGTCGTGAACAGCCTTTCTTATGAAAATACCCTAGTATTTAAGATTGTTAAGCCCCTGTCTAACAGCTAACTAAGAGCCAGTGCAACAAAACATAATGACGTCATAGGTCCTGCATGATCTCAGTCGGACGTCGCGCCGGTCTACGCCGGCCTTGACCGCCGGGCGCGCCCTTACGTAATGGGATTGCCAACTGCTATATCCACGGCGATTCGCTCGTAATTTATGAAAATATTCTGAAGAAATGCCTAACAGTGGGTGGCATTTCTTTTTAATATATTTTTTTAATACATGCCATTACACGTACAGTAGGCTACACGGTGTAAGCCGGTTACACTTGTTACAAGGCATTTTTAATAATCATTCTCTTAGAATGCACCGAGGGAGATGACCCGTTTTCCTGCCCCGATTCCCAGATTGTACTAAGTGCTCTGGCAACGAGAATATGTACGCAAACCTGAGTTCCTGCTTCTTAATGAAATCTCGCAAAAATAAATAGACGCTTCGGGTAACGGAGCCAGATGAACTTTTTACGAGGAAATCGGCCGCTTGGATAAACATAATGCTTGTAAATATACATGAGACGTTTAATTCCGTAGATTTTTAAATAGCTCATTATGAGTAAGCTTTCATAAACCAACTCAATCAATTTTATCTGAAATAAATATAGTTATAAATTCAGGTAGACTTTTAATTTAATTCTGAGTAATTGACGTTTAATATACCGAGAGGTAGGCTTGGGTACCAAAGTCCACTGGTGTAACACCTATAGGTAGTAGGTACAGTAACTATTGTCATAAAACACCAGTTCCAAATACTCGTTAAGCCATGAAACGTGATCATCTTATTTCAGCTGTAAATTATAACAGCTGTAACTTATTTTTAAAGTTTGGATATAAATTAAGTAGGTATGCAGAATGTCGCTTAGAGTTGTATTAGTTCCGTCGACGACGGAACTTACCAATGTGTTGTTATATCATAGTACTTAGATAGGTACTTAACCAAAAATCTGTACCTAAAGTCTAAACCACACGCCACGGGCACTTTAAAGTTTCGCAGACTGGGAGAACGTAAAACGAGTTTGTGTGACGCACTCTTAAGTAAGAGATGTCTATTAATTAGGTACTATATATCTAAGTACTCACTTGAAAATATAAAACTGGTATCTATTTCAGTTCCGATTCAGTAGGCACGATGTTGATGATGTAAGAGGTTAATGAATAACTTTGAGTTGGCAACCGAAGGCATTCTCATAGGTAGGCACATTACATTAGTTAGCGAAGTGTCTCCGTACCGTAGCGTAGTGTAGTGACCACGAAGCTCGTACCTAACTTAAAACTCGTTCAGTTGCTTTGGGTTCAAATGGTATTAGATGATAGGTTGTATAGGATGTATAGGTTTCGAATATATATTTTCTCAAACTTGCTACGGAATGTTGATGTTACTTACTTGAAATTAAACCCGGAAATACTATGTATCCGGTGGCATATGTTAAGATGATATGTAAAGAGGTTTCATGTATTTATTTCACACCTAGGACTGCAAACAAACTGTCTTTTGTTTTGAAACGTCAAATTGTGACACTATGTCTTGACATTCAGCCACAGAAAAAAAATAACCTAAGAACTAATGTCTATACCACCAGGTAAAAGAATACCTCAAACAGATTAAAAAAAAATTTAGGCGCGAATGTTTTTTTTTAACGTTGTACGATACTGAACTATTGGTTTATTTACAAATCAAATAGTATGGTTCGGCGAAATCAGTTCGTTTTATTTCATGGCAAGTTTGAGAAAAGCACTATACAAATCTCGGCGAGAAACAGGGTTACAGGCCGCGTATTCCTATCTGGCCTCAGTTCCTTCGGCCAGATATATCTACTTGGCCTGTAACCATTTGTTTCCCGTCCTCTATAGTAATGTACTATTACGGTTATTATACGTATGCATATAAACGTATATAAGAACGTATTAAATACCACGACACAGCCTATACATCCTTACTTGTTAACTGCTCTCGCGTAGCAATAATATTGCCCATAAAATATGAAATATCGTTATTACAATCAACTTCACAGCTGTTTACGGCAGGACAAGTGCACATTGTGGGTAGACAATTGTTTGCTCTAAAAAAACAAATATGCTATCTAACTAGCATAGGAGACATATCAATAGGCAAAAATGGTTGTATTAAAAAAGCTTATATGGACACAGTCTAGAATAATTTTCTTTAGACGCGCCCTACTGAAACCTTATTTACGTTGTATATTTCAATGACAAATTGCCCATTAATTAGCTGAGCTATTATATGATACCTCGCGTGGGAACAAACCATAACTTTGGACTGAAGGGAGCGGCGCTGACGCACCTCTGCCTGCCTACATAACCTACATAATATTACATAATTGTAGATAATTGGTGGCACGAAGTAGGTTTGTCAGTGTCAAGTGGAACAGTCCTAAACTAGCAAAATAATGGCCTCTTAAGGCTCGGCTTCGCCAAACTTTTATTCAAGAATAACGCTTTTTAGGTACTAGTGTCATATTACTATGGAGTTTCGACATTAGGTACTATACGAGAGTAAGCAGTAAGCATTACTCTTCGAATAAATATTTCTGGTGAAATCGAGCCTTAACGGTTTTAGCTAGCCTAGGTTGTAGCATTACATGCTGCTTCCGAAGCTGGAGGTTCCAGGTTAAAATCTATATAGAGGCATATATTTGTGTCAGCAATGAGCACTATAATATTTCATTATTTATCATATGAAGTAGTTTTACAGCTTTGTAGTATACCGCTGCAGTATTAATAAATTAGGTATGGCATCAGATATAACTATCGGGGCGGCCACTTCTAACTTCTGAGCAATACAGGCCGTACCTATTGTCATTGGAGTTAGAGTGCATGTTCAGATTTTTTTGGTCACCGTGGCCGGGCCGCTCAGATCTGATGGCAACTGTACGTACATATCAAAATGAAATAGCCACCATAGAAATATGACGAGAAGCAAACTTCCTAGAATAACTAATTTATTCTTAAAATAACGAACTTACTTCGTGCAGTCCGAGCGAAATAATACCTACCTAGTAAATCACTTACCCGGCAAGCCAACTGAGGTTAGTTCTACAAATTACGTAGTTGGTGTACTATTGTGGGCAATATCCCAGCTACTTTACGTCTATTGCGAGAAAACAAAGCTCGGGGTGACGACCTGCCTTATTCGGCGTGAATTATGTAAACCTAATGTGTTTGCCTTTAGGTTGTCGACTCTACGATCTCTACTCTAATTGTCCCTCACTAGGTATCTTGTTCCATGGTTGCAGTAGGAGCCTAGGTACTATTCCGGAAGATGGGCAGTAGCATTTTCTTGAGAGCTTCAAAACAATTGCGAGCGCTATAAACCGCATGCCCAGGTTAGGATTAGGAATATGGTAAAAGGCAAAACAATAATACATAATATATGGATGTCCAAATCAAATGATCTTGATATTGGTGATGATTGTGATGAATGTATCGATTCTCACTAGTTACGTTCACTTACGGTAGGTACCTAAGCGAATTATGCCTTTATAAAACAAACATCTTGATTACATTAAGGTTTCTCAAAAAATTGCAGTATTTTTTATTAACGGATAAGATTTCCGACGAATTTTCCAGTATCAAGAGCATTGAGACTTGAGACCGTTCGTTTAACCGACTTTCTGATTTTGGGGAACTAACCTACAATGAATGTCCCGAATAAATTCAGAACCGTTTCCTTTTTAAAGACGACTAAAAGTAACCCTGGTAAGAGTCACATTGGGTAAACGAACGCAGTGGGTAAGAGTACGCAATCCTATTCCATTTCAGCAGTGTTATTCACTAAGGAAACCGCCTTGCTGTCAGCGCTGTGTCAGCGCTGCGGCACTAATGTACTTTAAACGACACTACTCACTAGTGCTCGGCGACGAATGCGGCGTGAGCTGGAGCTGGAACTACACTGCGTCGAGAGTTTGACGTTTAATGTACGAACTTCGTATTCTCTAACGAAAAACAGCGACGAACTCGCCCACAGCCTCGATTCCTAATGTCAAAAAAAAAAACAGCTAGCATTTTAGACAAGGCTGTCTCGACGTAGAGCTAGTTGACGAACGCAGCGTCGAATGTGTGAATAAGAGAATAGCATAGCAGTCCACAATACACAGCGGCGTACGTTTACCCCCCATAATAGGTGGGTACTACCAACATCTACAACATTTCTACAATATTTAAATTCGACGGTCGCTGTCGGTGAATAGTCTTTTGTGGTCTTGTTTTGTTCAGTTCAAATCAAGGTGAAGGTGACAGCCGCGTTTTATGGATTCCAGTAACACGGGGCGCTAAGTCAATGCCCCAACTCCGCCTGGATCGCGTGCCACGCTATATCGCGCCCTAGCCGATGTATCGTGACCTCACACGTACACTAAACTTGTACTATTATAACATTGTTGGTACCGGTAGCGGTACCATGAGTTTGAAAGTAAAAGATACGTTAGGTTATATATAACTCTAGTTTTGTGGTCATCCATTTTATGTTACATGTTGACGAAAGTTTAGCTACGTACCACAAGATATTTTTTTCAGTGTACTCTACGTAATGCATTCTTTCGCGCTCGCACTGATAAATTAGAGCGAACACGATAGCCTGCCTTTACGTACAGAGTATAACCTAACGTTACCGATACTTGCAAAGTCTTGATATGGCTACGGTTTTGGCGTTTAACGCAAGTGCTACGGACAGAGCGCACAGGGTGCTTAGCCAAGTTGCCAAGCGCTAACGCTTAGTAGCGTATCGTAGTTTTCCCTCTCTGTCACTCTTTCATATTAGTGCGACAAAGACAGCTGCCTTTCGTTTACGATTGACGATTAAGCGTTGAGCGATTGCTGTACGATGAGCTGCCGTCGCGTTTTTAATTTACTTTCTATCCTAATAGCTCGCACCAATACGCGAGTATAAGCGGGAAGGGTAGAAAGTAAGTCAACGTTAATAACGCGGCAGCAGCTCATGGTAAGCACCCTGTAGCGCTACGTTATTAACGCGCGTTTACTTTCTATCCAACCCGTACTTGCGTATTGGCGCGAGCGAGCCAGATAGTAAATGACGCCGCGGCGTACGGCTACTGGAGAGTGATTAAATAAAATATCTTGGGACATCTTACACAAATCGGCCTAGTCCCACGGTAAGCTCAATGAAGGCTTATGGTGTGGGTACTGGGTACCAGGCGACGGTATATATAATAGATACATACATATAGCTACTTATATATCTACATAGACAGCCATGACCAAGGAACAAATATTTGTGATAAATAAATACACAAATAATGCCCTCGCCGGGATTCAAACCCGGAACCTCCAGCTTCGTAGGCAGTGTCTGTAGCCTAGTTAGGCTACAGAGGCTGAGACCTGATTACTCTCGTTGCGGTTAACTTGTAAGCATAACACTGCGGAGCAGTGCGTGTGTGAGGTGTAGGCTTATCACAGTTAATTGAAAGTAACCATCAACGTGTTAAGATTTTGGTCTTGCTGAAGTTTTGTCGCTCTGGGTTCATTTGTAACTCCCGGGAAGGCGTTAGAAGTGTCTCGTTCCAAGATATGATTAATTTATGTAGTGCACTCACTAGGTACACGTAGAAACGTTGTGTCAATAAAATAAATGTAAAAGAAACACGTTTTATTACGGAAATAAATAAAACGTACTTAATAAAAAAAATTAAGTAAGTACCTGTCACTAGAAGATAAGGTGTAACTATAACAGTTTACTTAAGTTTAAGTATCTACTAAAAATGATAGGAGCACCAAAAACATTCTACTTACATGAAATCTATCGTTACTTTGAATCGATTTTCAACACAATTAGGTGTAACTAAGAATGTAACTATACTAAACAGTTTATCTTGTCACTTTTAAGAGAGGTCAAATATAATTGGGTTCACTACTAGGGTTGCCAACTTCCTATAGGGGATATTACAATATTTTCCAGAAAAAATATGTGTGAATATTTAGAATTTTCAGAAACTTCCTATTGTAATGATTACTTTGAAACCCCCTACCTAGTCTGCCTTAATCTCAATTATGGGGCATTGCATTATGCAATACAGCTTACAGCGTGGAAGATCTGCAATCGCGTGCATATATCATAGCTCTGGTGAAAAGGCACCCTTATGTACGCCGTGTGTATTTAAGAGACTAATTTTCCGCTATTTTTCGCCGCTCCGCTAACAGAACGCCGCCAATATATAGCGCATCATGAAGAGATTTCGAAAAGGGGGCAGTTATGTAGGTACTGATGAATGAATATGCATCTAATGCCTACCTTATTTTTGTTACGTAGAGGTATCTAACAACTTTTTAGTCTTATCAATATACATTAGAAACTCTTTTATGGTACTGATAAAGCTGCTTATTACACTACTTTAAGGATGACCACACTCAAGAAGCCCACTGAAATGGATCATACAGCAGTTCTATACTAAAACAACACCTGTTAACCCCGAGACCCTATTTGTTGGTCATCTTAATTTACTTACACAAATAAACCGTAAAATTACATGGATCAGCACATCAGTAGTCTCATTCCCATAATAAATTAAGTGTGCCACTGTCAACGTGTGGATACGGTGTATATTTTCCTATCTATTAACACTTTCATTGCGGACGAGTGCTACGCGCTACGCTCGTAGCCGATCCCGATTTTTCCGCTTTGTAGCGAAAATGGACCTCCCACAGAGAACTCCCCTCGGGAGTTCCCCGCGCTCAATGTGTTAATAGAAGATATTATATGGTCCTCCCCGATATATAATTATAGGTGCCTATCGGCCGATGCCTAATTCTGAGTTATTGAGTAACCTTGATATTTTCCGAGTAACCCAATTACCTGGCTACCCGTGTCTATTACGCTTCGGCTAAATAGACGTGTCATGTCCACCCCCCACCTCCCCGCTTCTAGTGACGTAGTGCTGCTCACAGACTTATTGCCGATTGCCATTTTTGCCGGCAATATTGTTATCTTTGCAGGTAAATTCATACATTTTTGAATCTATATCATTATACATCTACCTACCTATAGGTACCAGGTAGTTCCTACATAGCAACAACAAAATTTAATAGTAGTAGTAATCATGATACTGAACAAAGCAGCTTCAATTATACACAACAGCAACTTTAAATAAAAATGTCATTATAATCCCATTTTCAATGTAATGTTCGTAAGCAGTAATAAAATGTTATAAATTTGTTAGCGGCGATTGGCATTGGAAGTTCGCAAAATGTAGTCGTGACGTGACGCCACGATGCGGCGACACAACATAATATTGATATAAAAAATCAATGTATCCAATGGATAGTTTAGCTATAAGTTTGTTTATTTGTGCATTTCTTGTACAGCGCTAATAGGCGAAACATGCGTGGCATTTACCTAGGTTCGTCTTTATTCTTGCATTTTCTGTTTAAGCCCTTGTCCGTACATTGTACGACGGATGTGCCTTTTTCTTGTTGATGCATAGTTATGTGATAAATTACGAGCTTAGTATTTAATATACATAACAGCAAAGCCCCAAATACCCCAAATACGTGATCCAAATACCTAAATAAGACAAATTATTACTATTATAAGTACGAGCGTGTATTAACTAACTGTATACTACTGCCTATTAGCTGTTATGTGGCTCTAGCTTTATACAGAGTATATTACTTAGACATTGTAGATCGATCAGTATTGACACTTTTGACAGTTACAACTATACGACTAACAATTAAGGATCAGTAGACGTACCATGAATAGAAAAGTAGCGAGCGCGACAGAATGCATTACATTATTGTATAGGTAAATTATCTTAGAGAGATTTTTGCATTTGTAGTAGTGTTCGTATATGTACACGGATTCTAAATTTGAAATTTGAATTCCACTATACAGGCAGCAAATAAGGTCTGCTACATTTTTATTATTTAAGTATTTATTTTGTGTTTTTTTTTATCAATATTGTATTATTTTAATATTGTTAAATAAAAATGTTCCGATGTTGATATATGCCCGAGGTAAACTTTTGCATCGTATGGTAAAATTACTTTCGAGAGATTTTTGCACCTGTAGTAGTATTTGTTTATGTTTATTAACAGGGATTCTAAAGTTAAGATTTGAATTTCATTGTACGGCCAAAAAAGGTTCCGCACAATTTTAAGAAGAATATAATATTGACTGTCAAAAGTCACAAAGTCAGTGAATGTCAATTTTTACCTAAATAATTATATTGTTTAGGTTCTTAAAAATGGTTCCCATGTTGAAACATGGTCGAGCCTTTGACTTCCCAAACTAAAGAACTTTTGTATAATTTGTACAACTATTTCAAAAATGAATGCAATAATAATCCGAACAGTACTGTGACGCCTGCTGAATTAGTTTCTGTATCAAGCGGAATATTGTTAACACAAAATATTTATCGGATGAAAGTGGGGATGAGAACTAGAGTGAAATGTCTGGAGTTGAAGAAGCTTAGAATTAAATATTATGGTAATGATTGTTAACTATTTTAGTCTCTAGCTTATCATTGTTTAATGTTATTTGATACAGTTAGTGTAAGTGACTATAAGCAGTATAAAAAATATAAAAGTTCCCAATTATTTATTTCCTAATGTGCTGACTGTACACAACTACAAATGCAAAAATCTCTCTAAGATAATTTACCTATACATTATTGTAATGCATTCTGTCGCGCTCGCACTGATTGGAGCAAGCGCGATGGCTTGCTTTACGTATCGAGAAAACCCTAACGTTACCGATACTTGCAAAGTCATGGTACAGCTATTGTTCTTAGGAACAATGTCATCGATTTTAGAGGAAATACATTATTGTAACATCCTGCGCTCGCCATCAGGAACAGAAAAAAATCAATAGGTACAACAGAATATAATACTTAAGTACTATTGCATATTATAAGAGATATATACCTACCTACTTATTATACAATTTTGGTTGCCTACATCGGGTGCAGTTTTGCGGTTTTAACGAATAGTTCATCGTAGTTACCTAGCTTTCGATATTTCTTCTATTGCCTATCAGTGCGAAAGTTATGTTGAAATTAGTGAATAATACATTAATGACCTAGTATGTATTAAATTAACTTCGCGTTATTGTTGGCCTTGAAACGTTTGCCGTTTGCCTTGTGAATGCAGACAGCGAAAAACGGTTGGAGGTCAAAACATTTTGCCAATTATCTGTTACGTCACCTTTCGACTCGTGTCGTGAACCCTCATTGTTAAATACCTACCTAGGAAGGTAGGTACG
>JALPQI010021373.1:0-17387 GCA_025490895.1 Thaumatotibia leucotreta
ACGCACTTGTTATGAAAAAAAATCGTCCCTTACACGTGAAAAAACTTTTTTTTAACTCGGGTGATTATCGCTCTCGTTTCACTCGGGCCCCAACTTTCACCCTCGCCGAAAAAAAGTTTCCCCGCACTAGTTAGGAATGGTACTATATTATTTTTGCTAGCAACACACCCCAGTATCTCGTGAATAATTATTAGGTAAATATAAACCATCCTCTTAAACTAGGTATTATCAACCAAAAACCGAATCAATATCCGTTGCATAGTTTAAACAGTATGCTGCACATGATTGGTATGTCAGTATGTCGCCGCGAGATAGATTTTCCATCTTTTACTAAATATATGAATAAAAGAGGGATGGATAGTCTATCTCGCGGCGACATATTGTCGCACTAATCCTGTGCAAAGCCTAAAGATCTAAGCATACATAGAGACAGACAGCGGGAGGCGACATAGTTTTACACATGTACTGTACGGCTATATTGTAGCCGTACCATGACTTTGCAAGTATCGGTAAAGTTAGGTTTTACTCGATACGTAAAGCAGGCCATCGCGCTCGCTCCAATATGTCAGTGCGATCGCTATAGAAGAGCAGTTCTCAAAACTTTGTACACAATTAATACAGACTGACAAATTACTGCTTAATTTTCTTATTTTGTTCCATTATTTTGTAGGATTATCAATATTTATAATTTAGAATTTTTTTTTTTATACCACGTCGGTGGCAAACAAGCATACGGCCCGCCTGATGGAAAGCAGTCACCGTAGCCTATGGGCGCTTGCAACCCCAGGGGTGTCACATGCGCGTTGCCGACCCAATAAGAACTTGTACACTCCTCTTTTGAAGAACCCCATACTGTAGTCCAACGGGAAAACCTATAATTAAGAAAATCCACAAACTGTGGATAAGTAATCAATAGTTGAATTATATACCATTTAAAAAGTTGGTAATATAATAGGAAAACGATAACTCACACATTTAGCGCTAATAATTGTGTATTTTTTTTTGAGAACTGCTCAGAATGCATTACGTATAGAGTAAAGTCTAACGTATCCTTTATCTTCCAACTCATGGTACGGCTACTGATGTAAACACTAAACATAAATTGGACGTATTTATGCAAAAAGGAACCAACCCACAAGAATTTTTCATTCTAATTAACACCATAAATCAAAATAAACAAGTCCATCTTTGAAATGACAAATTCATGTGGGTTGGTTCCTTTATGCATAAATACGTCCAATTTGCACTGTAAATTACGTCCAGTCCAGCGCAAGACACAAAAACTAGACAAACAAAGCTACAACGGTAGGATGCGCTTAGCCCTGACACACTGCATGATCTAAGATTCACGTAATACGTCCTTTACTGTATGCTAATGTCAATATTGTTTACTTAGATAGCTTGTGATTTATTCTTGCATTGTGGTGCTAAAAGAGGGCGTTACTGAGCGATTTGAATTCCATGGCGACATGTTGAAGCAAATCATTAATATCATTATCTAAAGGTGCATTCAGAGCAAAAGAGCATTCGCTGTTCTATCCCCCGCTCGACGAAATCAACCAATCACGTTTTGTGCAACGATCGAATTTCGTAGAGTGGGAGGTTAGAATAGCGAATGTTCGTTTGGTCTGAATGCACCTTAATAAAGGTGGATTTAGACCGAGCGAGCGAATGCTCATTCTATCCCCTCTCTACGAAATCAATGAATTTCGAGGAATCACGTTTTGTGTAACGAAGGAATTTCGTAGAGGGGGGGATGGAATGAGCGAATGCTCGTTTGGTCTAAATGTACCTTGATTCGTCGAAATTTGTTGATTTCGTAGAGTGGGGGACAGAATGAGCATTGGCTCGCTTGGTTTAAATCCACCTTTACATGTCTGTCACTTATATTTGGAAATATTGAAGTCGTTGTATCTTGTCTTCATATATATTCTATGTATAATTTTGGAAGATCGGTTTAGGTTACTATTTTTAAAAAGGTGCGTCTGAATTGTACATAATGACATAATTATACAGTTACAATGATTAGTAATAGTTTTTTTTTAAATAAGGCGACGATATATCACACGGCAGGTAGCATTGCCTAGCAGTGAAAGATTTATTTGAAGTTGTCTACTTATCGAACATAAAATTCGATTAGTACTATGAAAAAAACATTGAATAACTACGGTTAAATAGGATATCAGAATTATTTATTCTTAATTTATTTAGATTTTATTCGTCGATTTATTTAAGTTTTCTACATCCGTAGTAAATTATATTTTTTTATCATGATATTCATTGGTATTAAAGATATCAGTATTAAGTCGATTAACACATTCCTTGCAAAGCTAATCCCGACTTATTTTTGCTGTTATAACACTATTAGGCTATAAATAATTGTTAAAGATA
Organism: Thaumatotibia leucotreta; assembly: GCA_025490895.1. Classification (NCBI taxonomy): domain Eukaryota; kingdom Metazoa; phylum Arthropoda; class Insecta; order Lepidoptera; family Tortricidae; genus Thaumatotibia; species Thaumatotibia leucotreta. The sequence goes on from JALPQI010021373.1 coordinate 2,392, forward strand.
AAGTTGTCGAATCCATCCACATCCCTATTCCCAATATCGTTGCATTAAAGGCCGGGCCACACCAAATGCCTGTGAAACGGTGGCATATGCGCGTTTGCTTGGCGTGCGCGTTGTAGCGTATGTAAATGTCATAACAGATAGCACACCGGTTGTTGGTCACGCGCAAGCGGTGTGCTATCTAATATGATATTTACGCGGACGTACTGCAAACTCATCCTGTGTGGCTTGGACTTAACCGTTGTGAAAACACGAGTATCGAATTAAGTTAGTCTCCGTTTATTTGTTTTTAGTATGTACCTAATTATAATCTATGATTTAAAAAAATATATATATATAGATAGATAGATAGATAAAAACTTTATTCTCACCCACAATTTACATGGCATAAAACGAACAATGAAAACTTAGGGATTAACATAATATAATTAATATCTAGGTACATTTTTCTTAAAACTATTACAAATATAATCTAGGCCATATGTAGTGGCATAGAATAGGCGCTGGCTCAGCATGATGATGCGGCAGAAGCCACATCGCTGATATTCTGCCAAGACCTCTAATATATTATTAGATAGCTTTAGAAGTAATAACAATATCTACGCTGGTGCCTCTTTTTAAGTGTTAATACACTTGTGCTAAGAGAGCACCGCTCATCCAAAGAGTAATCAATACACTATATTAATCTTAATCTATCTTCTTAAGAATACAAAAATTGTCTTGTTAACACGCATACATATAGCTGGAGAGCCAGTGAACCCTGAGAGTAACGGTCTTCCTGTAAGGTTAGAAATTTGTATACTAACGGTTTATGGAATTCTAAGAGCAATAGCCATGACCTGGCAGGCGTCAGCCCTGCACGTCATCAGGCCCTTTATTTTTTGAACTGTTAAGTAAATTGGATTTCAAAACTTGTTTCTGTAAGTTTGAAAAATTTATAGGATAAAGTTAATTTATTGTACATCTTATAAAAAAATTGACAGGCGATTACAATAAGCAGAAGTATATGACAGGTCAATTAGAAAATGCACAGTTGATGAGGTAAAATAAACTTCATCCTGTATACTCGAAATTTTTACATGTCTTCAAATCAGAGATGGGCATTATTCGAATAAATTTTTATCGGAATAATTATTCGAATAAACAATAATTCACGATTTCTTTATTCGCGAATAATTTAGTCACGAATGATTTATTCGCGAATGAATCATTCGCGAATAAATCAGCCACGAATGAATTATTCTGCTGGTTTTTAAATGACGAATGATTTATTCGTTATTTTCATTCGAATAAATCTACGAAAAACATATTTTTTCTGTTGCATTATATTAAATTAAACAACATCAAGCATAATATTTTACATAAATCGTGAATACTGTAATTTGTTCTAAGTTCTAGCACGCTAAAGAATGTTAAAGGTTAGGGATAATACATAAACCCAGGTAGTAAGTATAATTAGCGAGACAATGGGTTAGTCATACACAAAGTAACTTTAAAGAGACGGGTTTATTTATGAGCGAGAAACCCGTATTTTCTTATCAGTTGCATGCTTCTGAGCAAATCCTAAATTATAATAAATCCATGTTGATCCTAAAATATGTTTGCACTTTTTTTAATTATCCCTATAATAGATACGCCAAAATGCAAACCCTAACCTGAAACCTTTTTCGTTAGTTTAAATACGTGCCATATAAGTATTACATCTTCGCCCGGAAGGACTTATTTTCTAGCAAACAATAGAAATTATTAGTAATCATGTTCACAAGAAATAGTGCGGAAGATATAAGAACATTATTTGCAATTTAAGCGCAAAAAAATGTATCTACGACATCTCATGAGAATCCTCAAAATTTATCAGTACTTATACTATATTATGCATGCATCATACATTTATAAACCTTTCTATTGAATAACTACTATAAAAAAAGGCATCAAAATCCATTGCGTATTGCGTAGTTTTAAAGATCTGACCATATATATAGGGACAGACAAGACTGCAGAAAGTGACTTTGTTTTAGTAATTATTCGTGAAAATTCATTCGACGAATAAATTATTCGCGATTAAATTATTCTACGAATAATCTATTCGAATAAAAATAATCATTCGACAATTTCATTCGTCATTCGCGATGATTTTTTTTATTCTTATTCGTTATTCGTCATTCGAATAAATTTTGCCCATCTCTGCTTCAAATAAACGTCTCAGAGTAAGTATGTACAATGCCAGGCGGTTTTGAACAGCATAAGACCTTGCCAGGCGAGGGGACAGTTAAGTAAATTGGGTTTCAAAACTTGTTTCTGTAAGTTTGGAAATTCAATAGGATAAAGTTAATTTATTGTACATCTTAAAAATAAATTGACAGGCTATTACAATAAGCAGAAGTATATGACAGATCAATTAGAAAATGCACAGTTGATGAGGTAAAATAAACTTCATCCTGTATACTCGAAATTTTTACATGTCTTCAAATAAACGTCTCGGAGTAAGTATGTGCAATGCCAGGCGGTTTTGAACAGCATAAGACCTTGCCAGGCGAGGGGACAGTTGCACCTCTCAATCGCACGCCCTTAGCAACTACTCTACTACTACTAGCGATAGCGACTAACTAGCGATTACTCGCCTGTATTTTTTTAAAGATGTAAGTACAATAAATAAACTTTATCTATTACATTTTCAAACTTACAGAAACAAGTTAAGAAACCCAATTTACTTAACTGTCCCCTCGCCTGGCAAGGTCTTATGCTGTTCAAAACCGCCTGGCATTGTACATACTTACTCTGAGACGTTTATTTGAAGACATATAAAAATTTCGAGTATACAGGATGAAGTTTATTTTACCTCATCAACTGTGCGTTTTCAATTCGATCTGTCATATACTTCTGCTTATTGTAATCGCCTGTCAAACTTTATCCTATTAAATTTTCAAACTTACAGAAACAAGTTAAGAAACCCAATTTACTTAACTGTCCCCTCGCCTGGCAAGGTCTTATGCTGTTCAAAACCGCCTGGCATTGTACATACTTACTCTGAGACGTTTATTTGAAGACATATAAAAATTTCGAGTATACAGGATGAAGTTTATTTTACCTCATCAACTGTGCTTTTTCTATTCGATCTGTCATATACTTCTGCTTATTGTAATCGCCTGTCAATTTATTTTTAAGATGTACAATAAATAAACTTTATCCTATTAAATTTTCAAACTTACAGAAACAAGTTTTGAAACTCAATTTACTTAACTGTCTCCTCGCCTGGCAAGGTCTTATGCTGTTCAAAACCGCCTGGCATTGCACATACTTACTCCGAGACGTTTATTTGAAGACATATAAAAATTTCGAGTATACAGGATGAAGTTTATTTTACCTCATGAACTGTGCATTTTCTAATTGACCTGTCATATACTTCTGCTTATTGTAATCGCCTGTCAATTTTTTTTTAAGATGTACAATAAATTAACTTTATCCTATAAATTTTTCAAACTTACAGAAACAAGTTTTGAAATCCAATTTACTTAACAGTTCAAAAAATAAAGGGCCTGATGACGTGCAGGGCTGACGCCTGCCAGGTCATGGCTATTGCTCTTAGAATTCCATAAACCGTTAGTATACAAATTTCTAACCTTACAGGAAGACCGTTACTCTCAGGGTTCACTGGCTCTTGGACTAATACCTAACATAACATAAACTAGATATTTGCAAGTATGTAGTTTATGTGTAAAACGGTATTTCTGGCAGTCTCACTCTCCAAAGAGGTTTGTAGTAGTCTGTGATTTGTAAAAAGTACACTGACTTTGACATACCGCTAAATGAAAATGACAAGAATGTCAAGTTACAATTAGGCCGCTAAACGACCGATTCACACGCGATTTATTGGACGTTTTTGTAGATATGAATTAATCATTAATCCATTATTTATTCCTTTTAACCGCGTCAGACATTATGATCAGTTTGTTGTAGTTAATAATGACTGGTTAAATTATGTTGTGGAATACTTATTGAATTGGAGTCATTTACAAACAGAAACTTCATTGTGAAAATATATACGACGTGTTACAGTCAAGTGCAAAAATAAGTATCGAAAGAATCCGCTCATAAATATGTTACGATACGACGTTCTTATTACACAGAATTAGAGTGCACTGGGACATATTTTTGAACATTTTTTGTACACCTTATTTTGTCTCTGTCTCCTTCCTTTAAAACCTTGAACGGGTTGATTTGGTAGGTTATACTGAACAACTTTTACTATGGAGTTAACCCTTGACAAATGTATTATATTCCCAAATGGTAACTTTTCTTATAGTAACATTGGGAATTTACCGGGAACGCCCCAATCTCTAGTTACAATAGAGCGTTTATTTCTATTCATTCATTCATAGATTAATAGTATAATCAAAAGATATCTAAACTCTCCTCTTCTTCTTCTACCTAGCGTTATCCCGGTCTTTGCCAGGGTCCGCTTTTCTGCTACATTTTCTCCACTCTGCGCGATCCTGGGCATCTTCTACTGTAAGCCCATTTACACTCATGTCAGCCTTCACTACATCTAGCCATCGCTTCTTTGGTCTGCCGCGTGGTCCGACCCCGCCGCGGCAGACCAAACTATTATTAGATATAAGAGAAGTCATGCTAATGATCACCCAATAGCCGTGACATGCAAACCGCGATCTTCGTTTTCTTGACGTCATTACTGACAGGTTCAAGTCGAACCGCTTCTCTCAATCGTTGGAAGCTGTTTAATGATGATTACTAATTGAAATGGCATCTGCATAATTTACAATATACCCGCGAGCATGAGATCGGATTTTAGTTTTTTTTGAAATGTTGTACATTGCCAGTATCAAAAGAGTTTATTTTTAGTACAGATTGTGCCTTTTTTAGGCTCTAGTGCGAGAAGTGGCTCATTTTACGTCAGGTCCAAAACTTCGGAGGGCCATCTGTACTAAAAAAGGTCGTACGAGACACGTGCAAAAAGGAAATTCGATGCATTCACTTCACCAGCAGACTAGTACTGTTAACTTTAAAAGCTCTCCTTTATCCCGTTCGTTTTTTACACTAAAGATACTATTGGTGTAAGTACGTGCTTTAACTCTCAATAGTGCTTCAGGATTTTTATTGCCGTACTCTTTACTTATTTTCCGGCCGTGCAGTAAGTTCTATCTTCGATAAAGTTGAAGTTTCTCGTCCAGTCTTGGGGGCAATCAAACTTTGCCGAAGCTTCGATGTTACAGGAACGACCAATGAAGGTAATAATCAACTATTTGTAACCCTAGAACCATGTGAAAATAATACCTAAAGGTGCATTTAGAGTTTAGTCCGAACGAGCATTCGCTCATTCTATCCCCCACTCTACGAAATTCGTTCGTTACACAAAACGTGATTCGTCGAGATTCGTTGATTTCGTAGAGTGAGGGATGGAATGAGCGAGTGCTCGTTTGCTCTAAAATGTCTAAATACACCTTAAGGAGTCAATATTTTTTTATAATGTAATTTTCAACGTCACTCTGAGATAGTTTCCTTGGGAGGTTTGAATTTGTTGACTGTACAGTCAAGGTCAAGACACTTTATTACTTATGTGTGGAGTATACGGTATAAAATTGGAAATACAGGTATTTTATATTGATGCCTTTGGCTGTATACATTCTGCACAGTAGGTAGACTCGGTACGGTTGCCATTATATGTATACATGGGAGCGAACATGGCGGCCATACATAATATACATATCGGAACTCAATGGACATTTGGATAAGGCGTATTTTTAACTGAATTTTCATCCCTAACGCAGGGGTTTACCATGACGTACTAATACGGTTCAGTTTAGGTCGAGAGAAAGAGACAAGGCTATACGAGTCGTATATCAATCTGAATCTGAACCTAAACTGGCCTGCTCCCGCGAATACCGAAGATCGTAAATTTCGGTGATCTATCTCTGTCACTCCCAACGAAGGCGTCATTAGAGTGACAGAAAAATCCCCGAAATTTGCGAACTTCAATGTTCACGGTAGCAGGCCTGAATCGCATTAGTACGTGATTTAGTTTCGACTGTTCTGCTGTTAAAATGTTATGTAATAAAATAAAATAAATAAATAAATGTTAACCCAGCCCCCAGACTTAGCAAACCCGTTGCGATCACATGCGTCTCACGCAGCGTAACGCTACGATTAACGCACAAAACAACCAAGCGCTTTACAAATAAAATACAAATTATTAAGCCAGTGAGGGTTTTTAGGTGAGTAACGAATGCTCACGGAAGAGTGAACTATTTTTAAACCTATTATGCTGCCTCGATGAACTTTCCGCAAAGAACTTTCTGCTGAATGGACTTGTGAATGACACTGTGAATGATTCAACAGACAGATAATTACGTTTTTGCCATTTTGTACTGCTCTGGCCCTAGTGGTAAGACACAATTGATTTTTTTTATAAACAATAAACAACAGACACGGGGTATCTGTAGTGCAGTTTACCTAGTATCTTACTAAAGGCCAAACCACACCGGGTACGTGTGCAGCAAGTGCGCGTATGACTGGTATGCGCGTTGTAGCTTAAGTAAATGTCATATTAGATGGCACACCGCTTGCGTGGCTTGCACGTGCGCGTGTACATCCGGTCTGACATGGCCTTAAGAGTCTAATAAACAATTTTCCGGATTATAAGTACACATTTTCTGATATAAACTCTTATTTTCTGGATTAAATATAAAGCAATCCCAACGCTAAGGATGAACATGCTGTTGGTGCATGTGCAATTGTGTATGTTAACAGATATCAGCATGATCGGAATTATATCAACCGGAAGCATTGACGGAATATAGACAATACGTCACATTTTATCGAGATAAAAGTACTTATGTATTATCGATTATTGATCGTATAGTTAAATCCGCTCCCCGCCTTTCCACGCCTTGTGATATCGGCTATGTAGGTAATGTAGGTATACTATGCCCTCTATAAATGATAATTCAACATTTCAAATATAAACAAAATAAATATTTAACATTTTAAATTAAAACATAAAACTAGAACACGCCACTCACCAACAAGCTTAACACAGATTTATAACACCATAGATACTAACTGATCATGTGTTAAATTAATCACAACGCGTAACACTTACGACCGCGAATGTGTTATGTAACGGACGTACCGGTATTTAGAAGGGCGTAAGCGCAATACTTATAGCAGTGTAATAATATGTTTGGTTGAACAGAAGCCGTGGTATGTAGGCTACGACACCTGGGCGAGTATTCGCTTAGCTGCGCGAGTACATAGGGCTGGGTGCCTAGCCACGATGTCGATCTTTAACGCTCAGTCGCGTCGCGAACGAATCGCAACTGTCTTTTTCTGTTGTCGACAGAGCATTAGCGATTGGCATCTTAGGGCCTGTTCATACTAGCGATTCACTTGGGCGATTTAAAAGCGATTTCTATACAAAAATTGCACGCGACGATATCGCCGCGAGTTCGCCGCGTGCATCTAAAGGTGCATGCAGACCAAAAGAGCATTCGCTGTTCTATCCCCCGCTCTACGAAATCAATCAATCACGTTTCGTGTAACGATCGAATTTCGTAGAGTAGGGGGATAGAACAGCGAATGCTCTTTTGGTCTGCACGCACCTTAAAGGTGCATTCTGTAGGGGGTTAGAATAGCGAATGCTCGTTTGGTCTGAATGCACCTTAAGTGGGCTATAAAATTGTATTATTTAATAATTAAATTGGTTGATTGTAGACAATAAGTAATTGTAATTTGCTATAGGGCCGGCATCATCGCTCAGCGACGAAGGTCTTTTTTTCTTAAATAAAGATTTAAAAAAAATATAGCTTAGTTATGCACGCAGGGATCGTTATACAAGTTGATTTTTTATTCACTCGCCAAACTTTACGCGGAATTTAGCGGCTTTAGGAGGTTTATTCTGAGGTCATATTGAGAGAAATGTATGGAACTTCAGATTTTTGTAAACTTTCTGAACAGGACTGTGACAATGACAACACAAATCCATTTGAGAAATACCCAATTATGCCGAACTTACCCACCTGCCACCATGTCTAATCACTAATCAGGGATCACATTAACTGGTTATCTTATCACGGCTGCAATCGACAGACACAACACGTTCACTGCTGATTGATTCTTAGCAAATAATTACAAGCAATAACTGGCACGCTATGGGGTTTATCTCGGTCAAGGAATGGTATGCAACTATGCGTATTTTTTGCTTAGCGGTGAATATTTGACATGTCAATCGTTTTCGTGCTGATACCTAAGATTTTTCTAAAATATCTAGTGAAGTTAGTAAATAAAATCTCTGTAGAAACGTAGAGTAGTAACAAAACATACAAGTGCTTGGCCGCGTGGTGACGGCATTAAGAATATATTTGTCACCACCCCAATTCCTTCCGAGGGTATCGTAAGAGGCGACTAAGGGATTGAAGTGTTAGTGACGATCTTTGATTATGAAGATTGATGATGGACAGCAGCGGCATCATATAGGCCACACTACTGCAATCGCCAAACCGTTTGACTAGCGTGGCGATTATATGCATTACCTCCTAATGCGTCCAAGCGCATTGGTAAGAGATAGTGCAACAGTGGAATCAGATGTGAATGAAACAGGGAACGTGCGTAAATTTCTCTTTATAAGGCACTTGTTATGAAAAATGTCGTTCGATACACGTGTAAAAACTTCTTTTTAACTCGGATGATTGTCGCCCTCGTTTCAATCGGGCTCCAACTTTCACCCTCGTCGAAAAAATTTTTTTTTGCACTTGTATCGAAAAGTTCTATTTTGTTGTTTACTATTCGGCAGTGCATGTTGCTAAGCCTACTAGCTTCATACTTTGAGAATCATTTGTTTGTTCGGATCCTAACCGCAGACGTGAAATTTTAACTTTCCATTGACCGGGTTCGAACGAGATAACCTAAAGATTTCTAATACGAAAACGAGATATAAATTACGCCTACAGTTAAATTCGAAAAACGTTATGTTAGAAATCGCCTATGCGCTGCCTATTCCTAGGAATTCGATGGATTGTCTATCTATGTCAGTACACCGGCTATCTTACCCCCAAACCGAATTGTAATTATTATTGTTTACTTGTATTGTGCTGTGTTACCTGCCGTGAAACTGTTCACGTGATGGCCTCATCGGAAGACCAGCGCTGGCACGCGCTAGCATCATGCTGAGATGAGGCCATTTCGTAGCGTACACGTTTTATCTGTATAATTATTTTTCGTTTTTGTAATTGTGATTTTTATGTAGGTATGTGTATGTTGCGAATAAACTTATTTCTATTTCTAAACCGAAACAGCAGTGCGAAACACTGATATTTAGTGGCAGGTTAACGGGTAAGACGGGTGTTTTTTCCATCAATACGAGATTTATTAAGTATAGCGGCGCTATGTAAAGTAACCTTTGATTAGATATTTCTAACAGATTACTCAATAAGTAGGCTAATTCTGATTATCGGTGACTAGCAGCCCTCACCCACTGATATACTTTAGCGATGATAAGCAATCATTGCCAGAATTGATAAATGCAACATGTATGGAAAGTTATACAGTCATTATCGGTATGATAATTTTCATAATAAAATTGCACGAATTGCACTAATGTACAATACAGTAAATTCAATACAGGCGATAAACTAAACCAGGTAAACGATTACAAATATTAATCAATTATAAAATGTTGTGTACCTATGAATACACAAGACAACTCAATATTTTTTTGAAGATGTACGGAGCAGCAGCAGCTTTGTATATGTGTATGCATGTAAATTATAAACCATTAATCCTTAAGGACCTAAGTATTTAACTAAATCACGACATTTTTTATTTTAGGGTTCGATACCCAACGGTTGTCAATTACATAATCCACTTAGTTATCCTTTGTTTGTTTCTTAAAAACAATATAACTTAATTGTACACAAAAATTTATTTATGGCTATTATTAATTGCTTTTTCGGCAAATCAATTTCAGGTGGAAATTCGGTTTTACGTCTTAGGGCGTTTGTGCACTACAATGACTTTTACCGTCCGGTAGTCCGGTTTTTTACGGTCCGATATGCCACGCCATTAAATGTATATAGTAGCTTGTGCACTATACGTAATTTTACCGTCCGACATTTTACTTTTCCCCATTCCGAACAGTATTTTTCCGATCCGAGATGACAGCTATGAAAAACGTGTTAATGCTTGTGCACTGCGTCCGGAATTGCACTGACTTTTACCGTCCCCGATAGTCCGATTTTACAAGCCAATCATCCGTTTTTTTCATGCTACTATGCCGCACCTCCGAGTAAAAAGACGGACAAGTGCACAAGCCAATCATCCGTTTTTTTCATGCCATATCGGACCATGAAAACTCAGTCTGCCGGACAGTAAAAGTCATTGTAGTGCACAAACGCCCCTTAATCCCTGGCGCTAACTTCAAAGATCGCAAATGTCGGGCACCCGTCTCTGTCAAACTTATCCACTCATTTGCTTTGGAATTTTGGTTGAGCTTTATTCCTATATTTAAAATAAAAGTGACAGCTGGTAACCACAGATACCAAAAGCAATTGAGTGGATATGACGTCTTTTTGGAGTGACAGAAACAATGCTCGAAATTTACCTATTCCGAAGTTCGCGGCCAGAAGGCAATTTGTATCATAAAACCGCGCAAATTACTCTGCAGTGTCAAACAAAGCTTCAGATAATCAAGCGGGGAGTATAAAAGGCGTAATTGGAAACAAGAGGTGTAATTAAAAAGGCCCGTGTATCGGACAGGGGGATTGAAAGCTAGCCGCCATGAAAAGGGTAAATGAAGTGCAGGGTTCTTTTGTTTAATAAACTGGCCAAGTGCGAGTCGGCCCCTATTTCAACATGACGACAGGTGCGGCAATTTAAAAATATCACTGTAGTTCATTGATTTCGTAGTGTGGGGGTTAGAATGAGCATTCGTTAGTTTGGTCTAAAAATTTGATACAAATACTGCTTATTATAAATTCTTCTTCTTCTTTTTTAGCCTTTTCGACCATTTCGGTGTAGGCTCATTTAATGCTTTCCGTTCTTATTATAAATAATACATATATTACATACTACATCATAATTCATTATCAACGTACTAAATTAATTTTTCAGACACGAAAAAAAAACCACCAACGTCAAAAAGCAAAATCAAATTATTTATACTAGTGCAAAACCTGGCCACTACATTACTACATTTTTAATCTGCTAATTTTGCGACATTGTTTCTAATCGGGAAACATGGCATTGCCAGGTTGTCCCGCATAATATGTGTGTAACGGTAAAACATAAAATGCGTCGTAAGCCTGATACCACATACAACAAAACATACAAGATGGTTGACAAATAAAACTCTCAAAGTAACAAATACCTACTTGAAATTAAGCTTCTCACTTCTGATGCAATACTGACATACAGCAACTGATAACCAAACTAAACTTACCGCAAAACTATCTGGTGACTTAGGACATAGTGCTATCTCTTTACCCTTAATAGGGCATGAATCACACCAAAATTTTATTATCTTTGACACATATGCAGTGACAGAATAAGTTTCAAAATGAGGTGGTCAATATAATTATTACCATTGCCCTTGGGTTCTGAACTGCGTTAATAACAAGTGTATGGGTGGATTTAGACCAAACGAGCGATCAGCGAATGCTCATTCTATCTCCCACTCTAAGAACTTAACGAATAACGACGAATCAATTTTTGTGTTACGAACGAATTTCGTAGAGTGCGGGATAGAATGAGCTTTCGCTCGTTTGGTCTAAATTCTTCTTCTTCGTCGTTCCCTCATGACTGAGGATCGTGACCAACAACTATGTCCTTCCATTTTTCGCGATCAAGGGCTCGTGGGCTGACTTCTGCATGGTTCCATGCACCACAGGCTTGTCCACCAAATTATCTAAATCCACCTTGACAGAAACAGCATTATGGTACCCCTGTCGCCGGATAGCTTTGCGGCGTTTATATCACTAACCATAACCAACAAAACAATAAAAAGCAATAAGCCGCCACTGCAGTGAAAACTCGTAAGAATGTAATTTTTGCGTCCCAGCCGTGCTCCCATGGCTTGTGCCCGTGGCACACTTGCGCACTTTCCCGTCACCGCGACTCTGAGCTATCGAATGTTAATACAAATCACACATACATACACTACACAGCCTTTTCCAGTCCACTGCTGGATATAGGCCGCTTCTACTATGCGTTTGGACAAATGGACACTACCGAGGATGTGCCGAAGAGAAAGCATGTAGAAGTTATTTAATTTCCGGTCCTGCTTATAGTTACCGAGATCTAAGAATGAACTTTTGACAATTATAGATTGATCCTTATTAATATGAGGGTACGACTTACCATTTTTCCTATAGTAGTAGTTGTTTTTTCCTTGCTATTCGATTATATACGATACGATTCAAAAATGCTAATTAATAGGCTTACATGAATAAAGAATAGTTTGATTTGACTTGACTTGATATAACCAACAACTACAGCAATAGCATACGACGTCCAAGTGTAGACTGTAGAGTACTGACAAGATGCATGTTTGACACACGATCATCTTTGTATTTACTGTGAGGTGACAATTGTGCCATGACGGTCACAATAAGAATAAAAATGGTCAGGTAACCCTTCAGTTGTAACTACATATCGTAGTAATTATTTTGCATCTTCATCATCACCATCATCATCAGCCAATTGACGTCCACTGCTGGACATAGGCCTCCCCCAGAGAGTTCCACAAAGATCGGTCGTGAGCCGTCAGCATCCATTGGACACCCGCAACCTTTACCAGGTCGTCGCTCCATCTTGTGGGGGGCCTTCCCACGCTGCGCCGTCCAGTGCGTGGTCGCCACTCGAGAACACGCCGACCCCACCGGTCATCGGTTCTCCGGGCAATATGGCCAGCCCACTGCCACTTCAACCTGGCGATTCTTCGGGCTTTTGCATCTTGTATACTCCTAATTGGTTTGTAAATATCAATAGCAACACTATTTTCACAAACAAGTCCAATTAATAACAGTATTTACTTCTAGCGAGCCAAATATAGCTAGGTTTTGGCTCAAACTTTGCCGTTTCTGAATCAACTTCTGCAGACGTAGAATGGGCGTATTATTCTACGCTATTTAATTTAATTTGAAGAAACTTTTTCGGCTGATTGTATCATTGTTCAATGAAGACGAAATTAAATTAGTTCGCGTATTTACAATCGTAATGTCTTTGATTCTAATAATGATGAAAAACTGTCGAAATAATATGTACAAACTAAAACGTCTTAATACTAGTAGTAGCAGTAGTAAACACTTTGCACAAATCATAAAAATAAGAAACAAAACATGTACAGTGACAATGTACAGGTGTAAACTTATCCCTTTAAGTAATTTGTAGCGCAGGTACTTACTTGAATATTTATTAAAAAACTTTACTTTACAATTAACCTATGTTTCTTCTTAAAACATTTTTTTTTATTCATGTAAAACCAACGGTCTGTAGTAGTAAATACGCGTGAAGCACAATCTTTGATCATTACCCTTACCAATTATTAAGCAAGATACCTTATGCGAGAGAAATCAACTGAGAACTAGTTTATGAAGTCGATTAAGTATACTCGGAATACCTATGAAGGCACATAAGATACTCGTATAAGTCGTATAAGACGATTTTTTTTTCAATGTTGGCCCCCCACTGTATTTTTTTGTATTTGGTATTTTGAATAGATATGATTTCAACTCAGAATCGCGAGCTCTTTCTATTTTTGTCCTAAGGCTTTTTTCCATTCCGTTACGATTTTTTCATACATTTTGCATGGCGGTAACCGAATAGAAAGTTCGAAAATTTTATGTAAATTTTGGGCGATTATTTTTCTCCTGTAAGGATCGAAAGAGCTCACGATTTCGAGTAGAAATCATGTAAAAAGCACATATGTTATAAAGTAATGGGAGACAACTTTGAAAAAAAATATCCATATTGGCGTACAGCTGCCAGGGTGCTTAGCCAAGATGCCAATCGCTAACGCTTAATCGTCAATCTTAAGCGAAAGGCAGCTAACTGTCTTTGTCGCACTAATATTTATGAAAGAGTGACAGAGAGGGAAACTACGATACGCTACTAAGCGCTAGCGATTGGCAACTTGGCTAAGCATCCTGATGCTTCAACTTTCCGCACGGACGCTATTATGAATGCTGCACTATTTGTAAGAATACCAGTAGCTGTATCATGAGCTGCCGCCGCGTTTCTTAACGCGGATTTACTTTCAATTCGGCTCGCTAGCACCAATAGTCCATTTTTTTTCAAAGTTCTCCCCACGCCATTTGTTTTTTTTTTGGTGCTTTAGAAATCATATAAAAAAAAGTTACAAAAAAAGTTGGGGGGGACAACTTAAAAAAAAATGCCCCAATGCTAGAGTACTAGCGGGTTGGATAGAAAGTAAATCCACGTTAATAAAACGCGGCAGCAACTCATGGTAAGCACACAGCAAGGTTATCACGTGCAAGCGTAAATGAAGTGCGGTGTGAAAATGATTGGGAACCAATGACGTGTCCAATTTGTACTGTAACAGTATCTAACACTGATAACTGTTACAAGTGTTACAGTCTGTTCGTTTCATATTTTTATTACTATTTATTTAATTCAAGGTTCTTTTCCTATTAGTTATGCCATTTATGACGCAGAATCAATATCATCGTATATACACAATGTCTTGCCATATCAATGCTATGAACGATAGAATAATTTAAAGCGTATACATTACTGACTAAATATGCACAGCTGCGGATTTTTGACATACTTGCGTATGAATTATCTTTCTGTCCTTGAAGTTCTGCGATATCTTCTAACGATTTCTTAAAGAAAAGCCATGCGAAATTAAATTATGTCAAACTTGTTTCTTCTTTCTCGCTAATTTTGGCGCGAAAGAACTGTATTTTACATCAGTGGAATATTCCTTGTTTTTCATTTTGTATAGCTTAGGCTTCTGTTTTTTGTCCTGA
>JALPQI010021374.1:0-21646 GCA_025490895.1 Thaumatotibia leucotreta
GTATACAAAATCAATAGTACATTAATTAAGCATTATTTCATACCTTTACACTTTTACTGTAACTGGAATAGTTTTCAAAAAATTTGACAAAAACCGCGTTTTAAGACATTTCCGGGGGTGCGGAGGGGTGAAGCGGGAGGGGGAGAGGGGGGAGGGTTCATGAAAATAAACTTCAATCTAGAGCCTACACATCCCCATCATTAAAAGTTCTATATTAATTATGCCGAATTTTTCATACATTCCAATCTAGAATGATTCAACTACGGGGTGTGCGGGCGGGTGAGCCGCGGCGTGACCCCGCGGCCCCCGCGGAAGGAAGTTCACAATTCCTTCCGTTCAGGCCACGCGGCTCACCGGTGAGCCTTTTAATGAAACTCGAGGTTTTATGACGTTTAAGCTAGTATGTCTTAATCTATTTTGCTAAATATAACATTCTGCATCCAAAATGACCAAAATCTCATTTTTGAGAAAATTGCCCATTACTCGATTTCACCATGGCCTCAACGGAAATATCGTGAAGGCTCACCGGTGAGCCGCGTGGCGTCCAACGTGTTAATACAATCGAAGGAATCCTCGTGAAACGTAACTGAAAAGAGTTGCCAATTTGGGAGATTTGATTGCCTAATTTTTTACTTAAAAAAAATGTCACGTGACGTCTTGTAAGGAAGACCCCCTCCCGCCCCTGTAACGCATCGTAACGTTTTACGAGACACCTCTCCCCCCAAAATTGAGTTACGTAATACTTGAACGCCCCAATTAGGAAAAGTAAATGAATTGTGCGGTCAGTTGTGCTAGACGAAAATAAACAGTAGACTCACCCGGTAGAGTGTTGATTTCAATATTTAAGAAAAAAAATGTTGTATTTATTTGACAGCTGATTAATTGTGACGTAAATTGATGACGTTAGTGTAGGTTGTCCACATAAATTAGGAGCAGAGTGATGGCTGGTCATTCTGTCATGACAACAATATTTATATCAATCCTATTGAACGAAAGTGTAAACAATCTTGACATGTCTCATCTTGGCATAGAGTATTATTCAGTTTAACAACTTCAATGGAATTATTCTATAACTTGTGATGTGTATTTTTATCTATTTACTTTCATTTATGATTATAGAAATCGTTATATGTATACCTCTATGTATTTTAATTACATGTTCTCCTCTACCATTGAATTTACGAAGCTAATTTTAATGAGTAGAAAAAATATTAAAAGTATTGAAACAATCAGTCTTCTACAAATTAGGTAACTTAACAAAATAATAGACAGATATATTATATTTTTTAGAAGCTTTACCAAACATCGGTATCTGGCCTACTACCGCGAAAATCGAAATTCGTAAATATCGAGGATTTTTCTCTGTCACTCAAAGAAAGGCGTCATTAGAGTGAGAGAGACAAATCCTCGATCAAATTTACGAATTTCGTTTTTCGCGGTAGGACCGCTGGTCCTAATGATAATACTCGTTTCACACCTGAATTAACACTTGCTCGATTTTAACGTGAAATAGGGTGTGCTTAGTGAAATCAGCAAAGTTCAGTACCTAATATTATAATTTCTTATTGCGAATTTTATTCCAAATATAATTGTCTTACTTGTTTTGAACATGTAATAATAACATATAAAGTTGCATAAAATCTGAAAATGTTACTGAATGTGCTACTTAAAATGTAGATGTAATTTAGATAGTGCCTGGTAAGATTAAGTATAGTAATTTTGCATTGTATTGTTATCGTTTATATTATGCTTATTTCGTGCATCCAGTTTTTACATTTTAATTAGTACATTAAGCTCTGTGAATGGAGATATGTGGTTTGTATTTTCGTCACACTTGCTTGTTAAACGTAATGAGAATAGCTCACGCTAGACCGTGCCGGTGTGATCGGGTCCTCCGGTGCTTCGTTTTTTATTGGTAGCATGACATTCGATCGAGGCAAGCCCAAGTGTCGGATGATCCGGCTCGAACTGGATTCGGCACGGAACGTTCTAATGTAAGTTATTTCTTATTACACACAAATACAAGAGATAGCAGTATCCATAAATCATTCCTACATTTGGAGTTATTTTGTTATTTGTTTATTAGTAATTTTAAAAATATAACTAATATACACAAGTTGCAATGGTAAGAAACAGGTTTTTAATAAGATAATTAAATTGAATACGTTTTTTTTAAATTATGGAGGCTAAAATCGTGTCCTTGCTTATGCAAGGATCGGACAAACGCCCGTCATTTTGAAAACATAACCCTGTTCCATACAGTAGGTAGAGACTTTCTTATGATATCAACTTATTTTATTTTATAAGATATATTTTTTATTAACACTATCACATAGTATGTATTTAGGAGATCGCAACTCCTATTTACTTGTACACACTATGATTGTGAATTTATGACCTATAAACGATTTAGAATTTTTGATATTGAATTTCAATGTTTTTAATGTATAATATCTTCTTCGGTTACTGCGATAATTATTCGATATAATACGATTTTAACGGATTATGTATTTCTCGTATATTAATTAATACTTCAGTACTTATAGATACTTTATGTTAGTGTTATTAAAAAACAAAGTAATGGTGACAACACAAATCAAACTATTTATTAACTAAATATTTTGATTTGTACTCATAATTGTTTCCTCAGTAGTCACATTACTCAATACTATATAAATTATAAATATTGGATGTCATATACCAAAGTAAAAAGGACCAAGATCACCAACGTCCGAGGTGGGAATTGAACCCACGTGCTCAGCTTTCGCGGCTGATGCCTGCACCGCTCGGCCACTCGGTCTTGACAAAACATAAAATATGTTAACATCATAATATAAGGAAGTCTCTACTGTACGGAACAGGGTTATATTTCAAAATGACGGGCGTTTGTCAGATCCTTGCAGTTATAAGAAATATAACTAACTCATACACAAAAAACATTGTTAAATTTTGTTTTATCAATGTTTTATTGTGTGTCATTGTAGCTTTAGCTACTCTTATTTTATTTAGCTATAGAGTCTGTAAAGAAGTGTATGTGATTGGTTAAAAGTAATTTTAATGGATACCTACGCATATCTCCGATTTAGGTATGTCTTGCGACTTACCGTATAATAATTCAAATTCCTCGCAAGTGTGATGAAAAACGTTTTGTGTAATTTAGAGGGTAAGGCAATGCTGAAATTATATCGTAGTTCGCGTTGGGCTTACTCTTGTTTACATATTTTTTTACCCTCTACATTGCACAATGTACTATAACTATTTCTTACCAGCGGTCGACAGCTGTTTGTTTCGAGTCTCGCTTCTAGTAGTCATTAGTCTTTTAGTTTCGGTGGTGGAGAAAACTGTAGTAGATTTTATCTGTTTAATGTCTTATACTTTCTAATAAGAAAGGGTCGGCGGGACTAACGATGACGCCTTTCGTTGTAATTACCCTAATCTTCTATTGGAACGTCGCGCGTAGTTAAAAGTACCATGGTATCGCTCGATAGTGTTATTTATACGTTCATTAGAGTTCATCGTATTACGTATGTAAGACGCACGAGTAAAGTGAGCCGCATAAGTATCGAAACCTCGTAGTTATTTCTTACCGCGTACCGAATTTTTTTCGGCCGAAGAACGGTCCGCATCGCCCGGGGATCGATATTTCCCGGTCCGGGACTGAAACGTGTAACGTAACTCCCCTGCAGTCCCGTACAAAGTCCGATCACCCGGTCCCGGTCGCGATGACGATGTGTAGGCCCGGGCACACAGCTGTCGCCGGCTCGCGCTCCAACGGTGGCTTGTGTGCAGAGTCCGCGTCGTCGGAGGAGCGCGTCGTCGGCGCCGCCGCGCGCCGTCGCCGGAGGAGGAAGACAGGTACACCCGCGCCCGCGCCCGCGCCCCGACGGTATAGGGGAGTCGCTGTTCTTTGTGTCGCACCGGAATACCGCCCTACCGATAACATTCTCGTCCGGACCTTTAGTCTTCCCCCGTACCGTCGACCTTTCAGAACGCATCGGGGTCTGAAGCTTCCGAGTTTATATCTGTTTGGGGGCGTTTGTCGCCATGCATCCCAGGTATCATATCGGGATGGCGATACGAACCAGTTTCTAAAAATCGATTTGAAAAGAATCATCTCGGGACCGCCAGCTTCGTAGACAACTACCACAGCGCTACTTCTGACTGAATGCGTTATTGTTTGGGGTACCCATCTCGGTATGATATCGCTTTGAAAATTTCGTTCAGGTGTAAACACAACTAATATATTATAGTAGAAAACTTAACTAATAATCGGAATCGGAATAATAATTGCCAGCTCTATAATTACCAAAAGTTAAGTTTTTTACCTACATGAATAGTTATTGTCTTCCCAAATCTATCGACACGAATTCGGAAAAATACAAAATGGTTAAACCTTTATTTTTACTCACTAAGACAACTCGCGCGATGCTGACCGACGGTGATACGCCGGTATATTGCCTTAAAAATACGAAGGAGTCTATAGGTTTGGGTATTGTACTAGTTATAATGCTTGGAATTCCGCTTGCACTCATCTTTTCAGCTTATATTTTAAATTATTTTTCAGACAAAATAAATGAGATTCTATTATAATCACCAAGTTAAAAAACCAACCGATTTCTCCAAAATTCTATCATCTGTGGTTACCATGATCGGTTTCCTATCATCAAATCCTACTTTCTGAATGTAAATTCTTGTAAATGAATGGAAAATACCAGTACATATACCTATAACGTTTGAAGAGATCCCTCGATTTCTCCAAGATCCCATCATCAGACTTTGTGCCAACGGGACCATCTCGTGGTTATACCCGTTCGATCCAAAAAAAAATCGGTTCACGATTCTCGGAGATATCGGGTAACATACATACAACAAAAAAAAACAGTCAAATTGAGAACCTCCTTTTTTCAAGTCTGTTAAAAACAACTTGACTGTCACATGAGTGACTGATCTGACTTAACATACGTGTATGTCGCCGCAAGATAGACTTCCTGTCTTTTTAAGTTACTAAAAGGAGGACGGAGTGTCTATGTCGCCGTAAGATTTTGCTTATTAAATCATATGGTAACCTCACATGCCTATGATCTTAGATGTTGCCAATTTCGAGACTTCATAATATATCCTAACCTATTCGAAAATGGAGCACTTTATTCTGATCTCATTTAGTTTGTCGACGTATGCACGCTGAGTCAAACTACTAGTCCAAGTAATTCAGTGTATAGAGTTATATACGGAGTGTTTCACCAGCCACTGAGAACCTCAGACACCCCATATTTGTAATTGATACTGAGCAACTTTTATTATGCGAAATATCCCAGAAATCATATATTAAAAAAATATTCTCCCATACAACATTTAAAGACTTCATCCAAACATTCAATATTTATTTGCGATTTATGGATTAGTCCCATAGTAAAAGTTGCTCAGTCTGACTTACACAAAAGACGTGCCTGAGTTTTCGGTGGGTAGTGAAACTAAATAAATTTAATATTTTCTTCGGTTACCGCGAGGATTACTCATGAAATAAAACTATGAAAACGAATAAACTCGCGTATATTAATTAACTTTAACTTCATTCCGACGTTTCCAACACTTTACAGGGTTCGTGGAGTCGCCCGCAGACCGCGAACCCTGTAAAGATATTTCTTGATAAATTTACTTGTATCGTGACTTACAATAATGAACCGACTGATCGAACTGACTTTTAACGAGTTTTGATTTTATTGAATAATACTATGTTTTACAATTGTGTGCTTTGAGAATTAGTAACAGATAGGTATTAGAATACACTTATTCTCAATACGTCATTCACAAGACAAATTGGAATATCCGCTAACATGCTTCATGTAGCTGTGGCTACAAGCTGTCACTAATTTTACATACCAATATATCGCAAAAATCAAAGCATGTGAGTGGCTAAAGGTTTGTTTCTTGATTGGCTTTTAATTATAGTGAATTATTTTGTGATTAAATATAGTGAAGCATGCTCGTGGTTTACTGAGATAACGTAAAATTTTCAGATTTCATTGTAGGTTGGTAATATTAATTTGAGTTCAAGGAACGTGTTCGCTAAAGGTATCAATTCCATCAACCAACACGCAGCTTTATATGAACACAATCGACGCTGTAACATACATTTTGTAACTCATTTCTATAATAGGCTACTTTCCAAAGAGTTAAATTACCTGCTCTCTATGAAACTTTATAACAATTCATTTATTTATTATATAGATGCTACAAGGAATTATCCTAATTTAAATCTTTGTACCGTATTAATAAAACATAAATTAAATAAAATATTTTAAAATAAAAATAAAACCGCCTTCAAAAATTCGCCCGAACTAAAAAGTAAAAAATAACTTTAGTTCCTACCTCTTAGGATTTCCTACCCAAACCTTTAAACCTTTTACCCTATTCATTGAAATAAAATAGTATGGCTAGGTATCCTACAGATTTCTTAGAAGTCGGTGCCAAGCCAAATACGCTCATAGGTATATATTAGATAGAGCTTTGTATCTTACTGTCACTCCGATTATGCTTTTATCAACAGAATGGTCTGCCTCAGTCATTTTGATGAAAGCATTACCGGAGTGACAGTAAGTTACAAAGCTCTACCAAATACATATACTCGCGAAGTATTTTTCTTGGCACCGACTTCTAAGAAATCTGTAGGATACCTAGCCATACTATTTTATTTCAATGAATAGGGTAAAAGGTTTAAAGGTTTGGGTAGGAAATCCTAAGAGGTAGGAACTAAAGTTATTTTTTACTTTTGAGTTCGGGCGAATTTTTGAAGGCGGTTTTATTTTTATTTTAAAATATTTTATTTTTTGCTTTTTAGTAGTTTAATTTATATAAAATCGTTATTAAGTATGCTCTAACTACTTGTAATTAGAATGTACTGCACTGTAGTAGGCCAGAAAACCTGAACTGGCTAACTTACCTACCTATAGGAATATACAACCAACTGTCTGTGCGATATTCAAAGAATTATCCCATTATCAGGGAGTTATACATTGTATTGTCATCAGCAGGTATGAGTCATTTCAAAGATTATAGGCCTTAGCATGCTTATATTATTTAAAGAATCACTAACCGCTAACCAACATGTCATAACCATAACTACTAAGCAAACACTTGAATAGATCTCGAAAATGAATGACAGTTGTTAAATTCAAAGAATCATCCTCCAACTCCTAATCGTTAAGGAGTTATACCTTTCATCATCAGCTCACCAACATGAGACTATGACCACCTAAAGGCAAATACTCGAATAGCTTCCAAAATACATGAAATATGATATATTTAAAGAATTATCCCCCAACTCCTAATCTCTAAAGAGTTGTACCTTCCATCATCAGCTCATCAACATGAAAGGATGACCACCTAAAGGCAAATACTCAAATAGCTTCCAAAATACACGAAATATGTTATATTTAAAGAATTATCCCCCAACTCCTAATTGCTAAGGAGTTGTACCTTCCATCATCAGATCACCAACTTAAGACGTTCATGACTAGACGCAAATACTTCATTAGTCTTCGAAAATAAATGAAAAATGTCATGTGTGCCTACAACATTTGAAGAGTTCCCTCGATTTCTCCAGGATCCCATCATCAGATCGGGATTCGGTGACAATGGGACCAACTAGAAGGTATACCCTTTCAAACAAAAAAAGAATTTTTCAAATCGGTCCACGAGTATTCGAGTAATCGGGGAACATACATAAAAAAAAAAAAAAGATTTCGACGAATTGTTAACCTCCTCCTTTTTGAAGTCGGTTAAAAAGTAATACATGAGTACATGATCTTAGTAAAAACATGCATTTTTCAACTTTCTGTAAATCATAATTTATTATATACATACATTTATTACATATAGGAAACTAGCCTATTTTTCATTGAATACTCTGTAGAACGTTTCTTTACGAGTGAGTGTGCTGGAATTCAACTTTCACTCTGGTTTAAGAAATTTGTAGATGTCAAAGGGCAAATGACTTATTCGCTTGCCCTTGGTATATGGTAGTTAGAAACTGCCCAACAGCGATATTCTAGTCCGTAGCGGTACTCTGGTGTAGGAATCGTCATGTAAGATGCTTCGAAAGGGTACGCAACCTTATTTTTGGATGGATTAATTTATAAATCTGTGTTTTAACCTTGGCAAACAGTATATCCAGCTGCAGAATTGCACATACTAATATGTATCTATAAATTGATAATTCGATTATCTGCCTATATAATAGTACATTACGACACAAGTGCGAAAAACATGAAATTCGAAACGAGTGGCGATGTTTTAAAACACGACCGATAGGGAGTGTTTTAAATCGACACGAGTTACGAATTACGTTTTTGAACGGGTCTCGTACGACGTTTTTTAGTACAGATGGCCCTCTGAAATTTTGAATTTGACGTACAATGACCCACTTCTCGCACTAGAGCCTAAAAAGGGCATCTGTACTAAAAATATGTTTTCTCAAACATGCCACGAATTGTTGCAATTGTATGTTATGGTATTTCGTAACTACTTAGCAGTCCCAGGATTTGATAAGTAACGAAAGTTACCTGCTTTAAAAAGTAAAAAAAACGGAAGTTGTAAAGACAAGGCATTTCACGTTAAAAAAACATAGAGCTAATGTGAAAGTCACCGGGTCAAAGATGACCTCAAACAGTTAAAAATTGACGTGCAAGTTGTTTTTTTAACATTACATTGTACATTAGGTTTCGTTCTTTGACCTATTGGTTTGTGTACTGTGAAATTGACTTCCAATTTATTATGTGATTGCAAGTTTGAGAAAATAACTATACTTGCTTCGCCTGGAAACCAAACTTAGCATGCTTTGTCTAGGCTGCTAAGTTTGGTTACCTGGCGTCTGCAATAATGTACTATAATATACTTACTAAACGATGCGCGCCTCAGGTGCATTAATACGACATAGGGCAGTGAAGAATATTCATACAACATTACAAGACATCATAACTCACCTGATGCTTTGTCATTCAGGATTTTTAACCAATGATTCACACATTTACCAATGATTTAAATCATGTAGTAGTTTTTGAAACAGTCGTTTATGATTGTACAAGTGTGGAAAGTTGCCTTATTTCAGCACGAGCGTCGGTGACTATGAGTTAGAAAAATTCCTTTATTTCAACATGTTCATTTTAAAGTGCATTATGCGAGGAGAACCAGACTTATCCCGGCAGTACCAACCGGGCCGTACAGAAAAGTACTATGAAAATTAATTACTGCAAGCGTGCGGAAAAGTATCACTTTGTGTGCATAAGTTTACCCTTAAAAATAGCACTTTCTGAGCATATAATATGTATTGTAAATATATTTCTTTTTCTCCTCACAAGTGTGACGAATACATCTCGCGTGTTCGAGAATTATAGACATAATTGTGGCGGTCGAGTTAATTTGGAATCGGCGCTTTCGATATTTTTTAGTATAGCATTTCTCTAGCCGTCGATTTGTATTCGCAGGAGGCGGGTGGAAGAACGGATCCGGAGCGGCCGGCTTGGGCGGGGCGGGCGGCGCGGCGGGCGCGACGGGCGCCAGCAACGGCGCGGCGGGCGGCGGCGGCGGCGGCAAGCGGCGCTCGCCGCTGGCCAAGCCCAAGCTGGAGCCCAAGCTCGAGCCCGTGCTCAACGGCACCGCGTAGGCTCGCCCCCCGGCGCCCGGCGCCCTCGTCTGTTCCGAGCCGAGCGCCCGCTCCGCTCTCCGCGCGCTTCAGCCGCGGCCTGGACCCGACTGCCCTGACTTGACGCCGACGCTCTGACGCGAGATATTATTATCCTAACGTAACCTAACGTAACGTAACTTGTATCGTGCCGAGACCCCCGCGAGCCCCGGCTCCGCGAGCCGCACGGTTTAGTTTGTCCGCGTGCCGTCCCCGGACGCCCGCGCGACTCGTATTTAATCGATAGAGTAGCGCCGCAGCGCACTTTGTATGTTTTTTTGACGCCTGCGCGTGTATTTATGTGTGAGCGCGACCGCCGGAGTCGCGCGCCGCCGGAGTCGCGCGCCCTCGCGGCCGCCGGCCCCGGCGCGTCCCCGCCGGGCCGGCGAGGAGGCCCGGCGGGAGGCCGAGGGCCGGAGGCCGCGGCGAGGCCGGCACTCGACTTACTCGTATTATGATTTTATAAGAGATTCGTGATTTGTACTCCTGGTTATCGATAATATGGAAAATTAATGATGTGTACGTCGCTCCCCGGACGATTCGCGCCGATCGCGGCCTTTCGGTACCTTTATGGGAGATCGGATCAGCAGTACATACGTGTGTCGTAGCCTGTACTCTGTGGTTATGTGATTTCCTATAAAATAAAACATTTCTGTACATATTTTCAATCGTATTTTTATTTGTATATAAATAAATATCCGTTCGAGGCGCGGGCTCGTCGGCGCCAGCGCCGCCGAGCCCACGCTACGAGGCGATCGGTACATACAATAATATTTTATAAAAAAATACTAGAACTATAGTGGAACGTTACAGCGATGTACATTTAGTAATACTATGAGTGGAAGAGTCGTCGGGATCGGGGAACACTGATCTGTGACGCTAGGAGCATGATACTAAACGTGTACGACTATAACGATCATAATTATTTACAGCTAAGAATACTATAGGATCAGTCAATATATAATACAAATGTGATATGCATTATTGCCGGGATATCACTAGGAAACAATATTTACAAAGACGTACGCTTTCAGCTAGTCCCAGGATTCACTTGTTTTTGTATAAATTTTGCTGATATGTTTTCAAATATACATATAAAATTTAGTTGAAGAGGGGTAATATGGTATTTTTGGGGGTTTACTACAATGATAACGACACCATCGATGAAAGGCGATTAGT
Organism: Thaumatotibia leucotreta; assembly: GCA_025490895.1. Lineage (NCBI taxonomy): Eukaryota > Metazoa > Arthropoda > Insecta > Lepidoptera > Tortricidae > Thaumatotibia > Thaumatotibia leucotreta. Next base: position 10,859 of record JALPQI010021374.1, read on the forward strand.
TAAAAATATTATAACCAAAACTTAACAATAAACCGTTAAAATATTTCGCTAGAGTATCAATTTTTTGTAAATACACACAAAATTTGTAGGTACACACAATAGCCCAATACTCATACTTCTTATTAAGCCGGCATTTGAAACTTACACAATACATATTATTATTTTTACTCCTTTCTAGACGACCAGTTTAGAGAATCTGCTCAAATGGCTAGCTTGCTACATTGCACTATGACCCAAAAGCCCGATCTAGCTGGACAAAAAGGATCACTTCGATTCTTCGATCCGTCTTGCAAACACGATATAGAAATAATACACCCCCGAGGTCACTATCTCGTTTACGTTTTTGCGTAAGTATCCAACAATATTTAAGAAATAATCTCGAAGTGTTAATAACAACGCCGCCAGACACATTAAAATCATTCGCTTTCCGTAGTTGCTTCTATTGTACAGCGATTATGTGACAAAGGGTTTAGCAGCCTTACCGAACAAAAGGTGCCTTTCCCCACGGATGAGGTCAATATTTTAGGTGGTGTACTAGCAGGACCTAAGAATACTCCATGCTTAATATCAGCTTTAGATCTTCGTTTGTTTCAGAGTTATTCAAGATAATGTAAAATATACAGGGTGTCGTTGAAAGTGGCATATTTCGATAACTGTTCAAGTTAGAGCAACCAAACAAAATTGTGTTTGATAACAATAAAATAAACTACACAATGCATATTTTTAACCTGCATCTTGTCCTTATTTTTCATAATAAAAAACAGAGTTCTTGTTTTTTTTTCATATTTTTTTTTATTTCACGCGGAGGTACACCTACAAACAAAATATGCATACATAGCCACTAATGTAATTATTAGTTTTTATTTTAGATAAGATTTCTTTGTTTGTACACACAATTATATCATAATTTAGAATAAGTTTATACAATAAAGGTACTTATACATCAGAAAAAAAAAAAAAAAAAAAAAATGTCCACTGTATACATAAATAGAAATATTTCCGTAAATCATCGTGCGTCATGCCAAAAAAAAAAATTTCAGAAGTAGTCGTTACTGGCATACAAATAAAGTACCAGTGCAGTGTGAACATAAGTTAGTGTGTAGGTATACAATCTCTCGACACTTACCGCACAAAATATCATTGACGTAAATTGACTTATTAGTACATTTGCTATACAGGGTGGTCCAAACCTTGACGTCAAAAAAATTTTTTTAGGTTCTCTACGTCATGGGCTATCAGAATATACCCCATGTATGTTAGCCGATTTTTTGTAGTTTTCGAGTTATGAATTTTTGAAAAAAATTTTTTGAGAAATTGGGTTTTTTAAATATTTTCTTTTTGTGAAAGTATTACTACAAATAAAGCACTTCCTGACAAAAAAATTAGCGTCCTCACTTTGATACAAGTAGGATAAAAAATACCAAATTCAAAATTTTACGTTAAAAACGCATCAAAATAGCATTAATGTAGGTAAATAAAAAAATAAAACATATCCCAAGGATTTTTGGTAATCTAAAGACAGCCCTAGACCTTAAACCTTCCTAAAAGCAAAAAAAAAGTGATACTTAATGATGAGGATTTTTCGGAGTAGTCGGCAAATAAACTTAAAAAAAAGCTTATAAATTTTTTATTTAAAAATAAAGTAAAATTTCGTCTGTTTTGTTGTTCTCATCAATAAACAAAAACAGAAAATACACGAAAACTCAATTTGTGTACTTATTCAAGTATTTTTTTACTATGTACTTTAAAATTTTAAGCTTTTTTGAGTTTATTTGACCGACTACTCCGAAAAATCCTCATCATTAAGTATCACTTTTTTTTTGCTTTTACGAAGGCTCAAGGTCTAGGGCGGTCTTTAGAATACTAAAATCCCTTGGGATATGTTTTATTTTTTATTTACGTAAATTAATGCTATTTTGATGCGTTTTTAGCGTAAAATTTTGAATTTGGTATTTTTTTATCCTACTTGTATCGAACTGAGGGCGCTAAGTTTTTTGTCAGTAAATGCTTTATTACAAAAAGAAACTAGTTAAAAAACCCAATAGTTTTATTTTTATTAATAAATTCCTTCATTCCAGAATTTCTCAAAAAATAATTTTCAAAAATTAATAACTTGAAAACTACAAAAAATCGGCTAACATACATGGGGTATATTCTGATAGCTCATAACGTGAGGAATCTAAAAAAAATTTTTTGACGTCAAGGTTTGGACCACCCTGTATAAAAGAGAGATAAACATTTGACACATAGTATTGTTTTCGACATTTGATTTGTTGCCTTTCTGTTAGAAAATGGAAAACATTAAGTGCCTTGTGAAAAAACGTTAAAAAATATATGTGGAAAGAAAAAATGCATACAAAATTGACAAGAGGCTGATTTATATAGCAAATGCACTAATAAGTCAATTTACGTCAATGATATTTTGTACGGTAAGTGTCAAGAGATTGTATACCTACATACTAACTTATGTTCACACTGCACTGGTACTTTATTTGTATGCCAGTAACGACTACTTCTGAAATATTTTTTTTTGGCATGACGCACGATGATTTACGGAAATATTTTTATTTATGTATACAGTGGACATTAGTGGCTATGTATGCATATTTTTTTTGTAGGTGTACCTCCGCGTGAAATAAAAAAAATATGGAAAAAAAAAACAAGAACTCTGTTTTTTATTATGAAATATAAGGACAAGATGCAGGTTAAAAATATGCATTTTGTAGTTTATTTTATTGTTATCAAACACAATTTTGTTTGGTTGATCTAACTTGAACAGTTCTCGAAATATGCCACTTTCAACGACACCCTGTATATTTTACTCTTGAATAACTCTGAAACAAAAGAAGATCTAGAGCTGATATTAAGCATGGAGTATTCTTAGGTCCTGCTAGTACACCACCTAAAATATTGACCTCATCCGTGGGGAAAGGCACCTCTTGTTCGGTAAGGCTGCTAAACCCTTTCTAAGTTGTTAGGGTGCGAGCTCGGCCAATGAGACCACGTCGCAGTGTTTCGAATTTTGAATTCGAAGAATGTAATTGGTCAATTTTGGTAACCGTTATAATGGCGGGACCAGATCATGAATTCGATCGATTCATATTGCATTATTTAGTACTGAATTTGTACTATTTGGTACCTATTGTAAAAAACATTGTACCTCTTCTATTTCAAAGTTATATTCAATCAGTCCGGTCCCGCCATTATAACGTTATAATGGCGGAACCAGATATTTAGTACTGAACTTGTACTATTTGGTACCTGTTGTAAAAAAAATTGTACCTCTTCTATTTCAAAGTTATATTCAATCAGTTTGGTTCCGCCATTATAACGTTATAATCAAGTCCTGAATTTTGTCTATATTCTGTTGATTCATATTGCATTATTTAGTACAGAATTAGTACTATTTGGTACCTGTTAAAAAAAATTGTACCTCTTCCATTTCAAAATTATACTTCAAATAGTCTGGCGGAACCAGACTATTTCGAATATAATTTTGAAATGGAAGAGGTACTAATTATTTTACAATAGGTACCAAATAATACAAATTCAGTACTAAATAATGCAATAAGAATCGACATAATATGGACAGAATTCTGGACCTGATTCCGCCATTATAACGTTATAAAGGCGGGACCAAACTGATTGAATATAACTTTGAAATAGAAGAGGTACAATTTTTTTTACAACAGGTACCAAATAGTACAAATTCAGTACTAAATAATGCAATATGAATCGATCGAATTCAGGATCTGGTCCCGCCATTATAACGGTTACCAATTTTGTACAGCTCCGCGTCAGTGGAGCCGCACCCTAACTCATGAATCGTGAAGAAGATGGAAAGGGCGATTTTTAATTATCATTTTAGCTGTAAATACATTCGATTTCACGGAGAATAATGCTGGCGGATGTGATAGATATCTTTTTTTTTAGTGCATATTTTATGTTTCTTAGACAAGAAACTATATGTACTATGTAACCATGGCTGTCATTTTTTTACTATATTGTGTCGTTTGTAAAGTATCGAATCATGTGCGTTTCAAACTGCGGGCGATTGCGGAACAATGCGATTTTAATTAAAAATTGACTCTAAGAACACTTGCAGGGAATTTTATCACGATTGGGTGAAACCTTCCAAAACTGAAAGAAATTATCGCTTATTTGATTGTATTTCGATGCATTTTTGTACAAATTAAGTTACAAAGGAATCTATGCAATAAAAAAAACCGGCCAAGTGCGAGTCGGACTCGCGCGCGAAGGGTTCCGTACCATTATCAAGTTATTATTAAAAAATACAGTTAAATCAACCTACCTCAAAAACTATAGGAGATAATTTAATCAAACCAAAAATCGTTGATAGAGTTTATTAATGTGCATAACATATATTTTTTTTAGAATTTTATATCGCGTAGTTTAAAAAATAGAGAGGGGGGGGACACATTTTTCAGACTTTGAGAGCTGATATCTCGAAAACGGTTTGCTTAAATAAAAATTGATATTTATAAACCTTCATATAATTTTCAAAGACCTTTCTATTAATACCCCACACGCTTATATACAACTAAAAAAAATGTTGTATCCCTCAGTTATATGTATGGAGGGCCCCCACCCCAATGGTTTTTTTACAATTTAGTATCATAATCCTGTAGCGGTTCATACAACACATATCCTTACCAAATTTCGTTACTGTAGCATTTATAGTTTCCGAGTAAATCGGCTGTGACAGACGGACAGACGGACATGACGAATCTATAAGGGTTCCGTTTTGCCATTTTGGCTACGGAACCCTAATAAAAATGAATATTTCCCGGACTAATAGCACTAGTTATTTAAGTAAAAAGTTGTCGAAAAAAATATATAAATAAAGATACTAGCTGACGATAAATCTCCTCCATTCTCTCTTAGTGTTTTAGTAAGATCTCGGTGATCTCGGGAAAAGTTAACATATTGTGAAGAAAAAAAGAAACGAGAACTATTCTCAAGTACCGTGCATATTAAATAAAGAAGTGCAGGTTCGAGAAGAAGTTATACTTGATTGTAAAAGGAATAGAGGAACCCTTTCGATGTGCGAGGGCAGACTAGCTTTTTAAAAATATTAAGTTTTGCACAGAACAAGCATCACCCAAAGATCTTAGAAACATTGAGTCCGCAAAGTTGTGGGTTGTCGAGCTGGAGCTGGACGATGATCAGCAACAAAAGCGCACAATGACGTATCCTAAGGCACTGGCTGCTTAGCCAAGTTGCCAATCGCTAGCGCATCGTAGTTTTCCCTCTTTGTCGCACTAATATGAAGGAGTGACAGAGAGGAAAAACTACGATGCGCTAGCAAGCGCTAGCGATTGGCAACTTGGCTAAGCATCCTGGTCTCACCGCGAGCTACTAAGGGTTTACTAATGTTTGGCAAATAATTTTTCCCAAAGTATCACATCGCAAACTATTTTTCCCAAATTTTCATTTGGCAAAAATTCAATGAGGGTTTTCGATAATTTTTCTGCCACCAGGCGGCGCTTCGTACGTACCTGGTCTCGACAACTGTCAGATTCATACTATTCATAGGCACCTGGGCCTAAAATATTGAAATTCTATTTTATTTGGAAGAGAATTGATTTTGTAATAGATTACGACTAATACATGGTCGTCGAACTGAAGATTGAACTCTAAAACAGGCGCTCAAAGTCACTGGTATTCAAAATAATTACTATAACTTTGTTAATTTCATGAGAATTGACTTGGAACTATTTTATTCATTTATTTTAGGTAACAATATGACTAAAGTAATGGTTTTCAGAATAAATAAGCCTATAAATATGTTGAAAATTAAATGCGCGTATTTATTTTGACAGTTCGTTATAAGGTCGGCTCAGTGCTGCCATCTCACCTCCCCATAGCGGCAGAAAAAGTATCAAAAACCCTCATTGTCAAAACTACTTATCGCAATTTTACAGTTAGCAAGCCTTTTTGTTGGCAAGCGATTGTTTAGCAAAGAATTACTTGGTCGTTTTTATTTTCCCAAAATATTTTTTGGCAAATGCATCGTTTGGCCTAACATACTAATCCCAAAATATTGTATGGCATACGATTTATACCGCATATGCAATATTACATCGCAACCAATTTTTCGCATAGTCATTTCGCTGAAAGATCATATTCCAATTGAATCTTATGAAATCGTTTTATTTCCCAACTAAAAGGTTGGAAATTCTATCTTTGGGCTTGGTTTTTAATTGGAACTTTTTATAATGCATATTTTCATGTAGTTGATGGTTTAGCTGGCATTTACTAAATAATTACCAATGTTTTTGGGTATAGTTTGAGGCGAATTTTATATAGGTATGTTTATGTTTTTTTTAATAAAAGCTCACACGGGGTTTTATATTATGTTGATAAACAATTAAAAGTCGGGTTCCAAACAGTAATTTAGATGAAACTGATGAGGGAACGCAATGCCGAGGGAATAACAAAACAGTCGGTTCTGGCACTCGCCGGCCGCTGCCGCGGCACGCTCGCTTCGCTCGCTCGGCTCGTGCGCTGTATGGTCGCAGTTTCACCTAACACTCCTCCTCGCTTCGCTCGTCGTCGTACCTAACGGTGGCTCTGGGTTATTTTTTTTATGAAAATTAAAATAAAAATATAGTTTTTTTATCCGTGGCTATGTGTGCCTTCTTAGTACCTACCAATAAAAAATATGAATAGTGATCATTATGATGGATTTTATTTTCTCACTTCCTTCATTATGATACCAATTATTCATGAAATACGTTTTTTGTTCCAGGCAAGTTCAAGCCATTGGGTTGTCCAAAAAAGTACGAAATTCCTGTATAGACCTACGAACTTTAAAATAATATTATCATTTGCCAGGCTTTTGCTACAAGTAGAGCTTGCGAAGTATCAAATTTGGGAATTTTTTTTTGGGTTTTAACTTATGACAAAATAAAACATTTGCTTAGTAAGCATTTGCTTAATAAAATCTTGACGAAGTGAAACTTTGCAAAATAATAATTTGACCAAATGAATAAAATGAGAAATGTAACTTTGCTAAAGATTTGTTTGGGAAATGAGACTATTGCGATAAGTTATTTGGGAAGTCATATTTGGGAAACATAATTTGCCAAATGGCAGTACACCGCTACTAAGCTATGAACTACCGGCTATAAACACGAACAAAAGATATGCACTCCCGTGTAAATAAAAGAGACGGCGATACTCGCCCAGCTATCAGCTATCACCGTCGGGCGAGTATCGCCGTGTCTCTTTTATTTACACGGGAGTAGGTATCTTTTGTTCGTGTTTATAGCCGATAGTTCATAGCTTAGTAGCTCGCGGTGAGACCAGTGCCTTAGACACAAGAACGAGGTGAAAAGAGTTTATAGGAAATATCAGTTTACCTAGGAAAGAGCGTAGATAATAATATAATGTCATTGGTTTTGTATATTTTTTTGATACAATGCTTTGAACCCATACTTTAGAATTTTTATTTACGTATTATTTTTACGTGCTATTTACGAAAATGCTTCATTTCACTTAAAATTAATCAATCAATTCTAATTGATCCCTTCTGCCTTAGGAATCGTTGTCATATAATGATCAACGTACACTGGTTTTTATCTTTACCACATTATTAAAAAATTATAGTAATAATTTTTAATTTTAGTTTATTTAGGTAAACCATAAGCAAACACATCTCTTAGAATTGATTAAAGGTGTGAAATAATATTGTCCTGCTAGATCGGGGTTTTGACCCATAGTGCATCGGGTGCGTCGTTCAAATTGAAAATAAATCAATAACTATGTCAAACAATCGCGTCTCGCGCTATTTTCCTACATCATCGATAGTGAATCTCGCAGCTGTGCTGGTGCATTCCACGAGAATGTCAGGTACGTGACGCTGTTCTTCACGTTCATCTAAGAAAGTTACGAATATGTACAAGTTTTGGTGTATCTTAATTTTATAACCGGGTATTTGTATTTATAGAGTATTCTCGCACTTTCCTTATATTTCTAGGTATCTGTCATAGCCGTCACATTCCTGACAAATTAGACTTTTTCGTGGAATGCACCTGCATTTATGAAATTTAATATCTCATGGTTTCATTAATTAAATCTGTTTACTATGGTTATTCTGAGTCCTTGGTATTTAAAACTCCAAAGAACCTTTATGAGTACAGTAGCCGTACCATGACTGCAAGTATTGGTAACGTTAGTTTTACTCGGTACGTAAAGCAGGCCATCGCGCTCGCTCCAATATGTCAGTGTACGTGCGATAGCATGCTTAACGCATCGAGTAAATCCTGACGCATCCTTTACTTTCCAACTCATTGTACGGCTCTTGAAATGTGCCATCGGAGGCTGAACCCCGCATCACACGAAAGTCCCGAGTTTGGACGCGTCGTCCCCGGCAATAATGAGGTGGTGGCATTAGAGTAGCCGGTGGCGGTCCTCGTGGCACTCGTCGGAGTCTTCGGAGTCGGAGCGCGAGCAGCAAGACGAGTCGCTCCAGTGCTGAAACTCTTCCTTGTGGTGCTCCAGCGCCATTAGCGACGGGAACAGGCTGTCGCATGCCACGCATCTGGAATATACGAACTACGTTATTATCAAACCGCGATTAGAATGGGATTTGAAAGTACTGTTGAAGTGTTGACACAACAGTGTATAAGTCAATCTAGGATATACAGGGTGTTCCACGAGCCACAGAAAACCTTGAACGGGGTGATTTAGTAGGCTATACTGAACAACTTTTAATATGGGGCCAATCACGAAATCTAAAAAAAAAAATGTCTTTTTCGTACATTTTGACCGATTGATCACGACATTTTGTATGAAAAAGGCAATTTTTTTGAGATTTCTGGGTTAGGCACTGGTCTCACCGCGAGCTACTAAGCTATGAACTATCGGCTATGAACACTAACAAAAGATACGCACTCCCGTGTAAATAAAAGAGACACGGCGATACTCGCCCAGCTATCACCGCCGGGCTAGTATCGCCGCGTCTCTTTACACGGGAGTGCGTATCTTTTGTTCGTGTTTATAGCCGATAGTTCATAGCTTAGTAGCTCGCGGTGAGACCAGCGCCTTAGCTCCATAGTAAAAGTTATTCAGTTTAACCTACCAAATCACCCCATTCAAGGTTTTCAGTGGCTCGTGGAACACCCTGTATATAATCAGAGCCCGGAAAATCCATAGCAAAACAAAAGACTGTCGCAATCAACCTAGGAGATAAACTTTTTTTTATCGATATATATATACAGAGTGTTTTTTTTAAGTGGGACAGTATGGGGAAATCGGAAACTATAGAAGATACAAGGAAGCTGTCATAGGAGACATTAGGTATTTTTATAAAAATTTTGGCATTTTCAAAATTTTGATCAAGTGCGAGCTGTACCTAAAAATTAATATTATTGATAAAGAAAATATTTGACGCAGATCGACGTGATTTCATGCGTAGACAATTTTATTGTATTGGATAAACAAATCTGAACAGAAGTTAGTCAAATTTAAGAAAACCATTTCTACTACTGCAAGGTCAATATTTAATAAAGTATTACTTACACTTTTTGAACACGACATTTGAATTTGGAACGTTTTATTTAAGTTCAAAAGGATTTTAATAAGTTACATGTGGCGAGCTCATAAAGAAAAAAAACTTTAAATTTGGAATGGACCATTAAGTATCTATTCGTATTTTGAATTTCGTTGGTTATTTTCATTATTTTTTTCTTAATAACTCTACTCTACACTCTGCTTTTCACTTCGTTTGCTAGGAAAGTAGAACATATTTTCACTGCAATTTACACAACGGAGTTGTCGTAAAGCGAAAGAAGAAAAATATATAACCAATACCCGCCAACTCATTTTTTATTGTTTTTTTAAATTTTCAACCTGTGATCAGAGTTTCAGTTGCTCGATTTTGTACCAAGTCAATCATTTCGGAGCATTTTTGAACGATAATCGATATCCATTTAATCTGATTCACAAAATTTAATGATAGAAAATCTAATATTGTACCTACTCAATATAAATAAAATAATATAAATAAACAAGTTTTGACAGCTATACCTACTATTTTATTGCTCAATATAATTGTACAATGTTTTATCTGTTTGGCTGTTGGGACCGATTACCTTAGCCTTAGAAAAAAAAAACTTTTATGCTCTAGACCATAAAATGCGATTTTATGTCGTCTACGCACGACATAAAGGTGCACTTTTTGAGCATGAGAAGTGAAAAATATCTTTGCAGCTTTGATCAAAACTCATGTAATATTTTTTGCTTCTTTTAGTCTCAGGAATATGCTGTTAGAATTTTTCCCTTTCCTCGGGGCACCTTGTATAAGGCTCACATTTTATTAAAAAATATACTTAATCTGCAGCAGTGGTGTTACTAGTGTTATTGTACTTATTATCTTCCCCTCGCCTCATCTCATGGCGACCCTGCCAGGAACCCCGAACCTACCCGAAGTGTCTCTTCTTCTGCTGATGGTCACTCAGCTGACGACGTGTGGGGAAAGAGCGGTCGCACACGTTGCACGTTAGCGCCTCATCTGGAACGACATCCACATGTCGAGTTAGTAATAGTACCTACAGTCGCCGTATGATATATTGGAGCCGAGGGGCCGCGCCGAGTGTGCCACTAAGAGGGATGGATATATAGTGAGCGTTGTTGCCATGCGAGAAAAATTACCCCATCATTTACCCTATTATATGAAACAATATTAAAATGTAATATCAAATATGTTTATTTAAGTGGAGTTTTAGTTTCTTAGTGTACCTTATTTAATTTAATTTACGAAAT
>JALPQI010021375.1:0-24494 GCA_025490895.1 Thaumatotibia leucotreta
TTTTTGAGGGTGCCTATTCTGTAGTTGTGACATTTTAGCGTGATTTCATTAAGGAATAGAAAATTTAATGTCAGTTGGAATCATTTGGAAATGGCACGGTCCAGTTAATTCAAATTACAGAAGGAAAAATCACCTTACTTTTAACAGAATAAGGTGTGAATTTGCGCTTATTTTTTTAAGCACTGGACATAGTGGACATGTTTTTTCCATGGACCCTTCATGTGTAAATAGGAAATTTGTATTTTTTTAATATTTTTATTTGGCAACCACGACGACCAACACAATAGGATGACAAAATTGTCATTTTTATTATCATAATCATCATTTTTATTCATGAATAATCCTACAATTGTATTTGGATATACTTATATATTATACCTACTAAAGCGACCACGTTTCAGTACCGTATGTCCTCACTCATTACTGGCAACACACACTGATCAAAAATTTTTGTTTTCAAGTAGGTACTGCCGAATATTGGACGAAAACATGTGTCGTAGCTTCCCGAACACTGCCGAATCGAGTCGGATTCGACGATTGACCTTTTTCTCGAGGTTGGACCTACCTAACTGGATCTGTTGATTAAAGCTGTTTTTTAATGGACGAAGAAAAATAATAGATATTTTCATTTTGAAATCATTTTCCGACACGGCTCATCATTAAGTTAAAATGTTAGTATTTGTATGTATACGTTGAAATGTAATATAATAATATTATAATGTAATGTAACTAACTTTTATATGGGTACAGCCTGAAATAAATTATTTTATTATTATTATTAACCTTTGAAAAGTTCAAATTCAACAGCCGCCTCAAAAAGTCAGAATGTACAGAATTCCCGCCCTAGCCTCACCGTTTTCTCGAACGTTACCTCTCATTCCCGAAACGCACTTTCAAACTAGCACAACGACCGCGCCGGGGATCCCGAAAGTTAGTATATACGTAAGCCTTATTTCTAACGAAATAAGGTCTATCACTGGTCAGTTACGTGTCACTACTCTTAGCAAATAATCCGTGTTTGGTTGGGTGTCGACACATTTTACGCGAATTTTGGGGCCAGGTGAAAAGGTAGTTCAGGAATTGGGGTTTGGGGAAAACGTTAGGTTATTTTTTTACAAATTATCCTTATCGTATATCGTAGCTACGTCACATGCGAATTTATATAAGTTATTTTTTTACTTTTCATAGTTAGAACAATCGGCTTTTGTTTACTATGTTTTCCGTAGCCAAAATGACAAAAACGGAACCCTTATAGTTTCGCCATGTCCGTATTGTCCGTCTGTCCGCAGCATAGCTCAGTGGTCGTTAATACTAGAAATCTGCAATTTGAGTCTCAGGCAACAACAACTTATTAGTAATATTTTCTTCGGTTACCGCGAGGATTACACATGAAATAAAACTATGAAAACGGATAAACTCGCGTATATTAACTAATTTTAACTTCATTCCGACGTTTCGAACACTTCACAGGGTTCGTGGTCTGCGGATGACTGACACTGGAGGAAATTTGATAGATCTACCTCCATCAAAATAAGAAAGATAAGTACAAAACTACCCACCAAAAAAAAATATACTAAACCACAGACAATAAATTTTATGGGTGGATGTAGGTACATACTAAATTTGCAAATTAAGCTAGTTATTCATTACAAGTATTTTCAGAATGAAGACAAGAGACAAAATAAATAATCTACGCCGGTTACTTATTAGTACTTAATTTTTAAATACTTTTGAATGTATGTAGTGATAGGTGAGAACTCAATTCAAGAATAAAATAAAAATACAAATTAAATTCCAGGAATAATAAACTAGAGTATTTTTAAAAGTTGTGCAAAGTATATAGTGCAAGTTCATGAGCAAGTTACTAAAAAAAATATAAAACCGGGCCTTTTTAGGGATCTGTAGCCAAAATGGCAAAAACGGAACCGTTATAGTTTCGCCATGTCCGTCTGTCCGTCTGTCCGTATGTCCGTCTGTCCGCAGCATAGCTCAGTGGACGTTTGTACTAGAAATCTGCAATTTGGTACAGATATAGGTACATGTTAATCATGCCAACAAAGTGATACAATAAAAACTAGAAAACACATATTTTTTCGGGTACCTCCCCAACTAGTGAAGTGGGGATGTTTTTTTTATTTGCAGTATACACGTTCGATCACAAAAAAAATCGGTTCACGATTCTCGGAGAAATCCGGTAACATACCTACATACTACAAAAAAACAGTCGAATTGAGAACCTCCTCCTTTTTTTTAAAGTCGGTTAAAAAGGGGTTATTGACTTGTAGGTAAAAGAAACCCAGTATAAATATAATCTTAGACCGAATCATCCGTGCAAGCTAGATTAATCCTCCAATACCATTTATTGTCTGATCTCGATTCGACGCCTGTTGAATAATGTATGACTAACGGGTTAACGTATGACACGAATTGTTATTTAGGCTGATCTAGACTATTAATGTTTTTACGATATCTTGATATATTGAAGACCTCATTTGGCTGTTTTCAGGATTTTAACCCGCCACGAGTCGTGCATGAAAAATATAAATTTCATCACACTTGCTGTCTAAGCGCGCCATTATTTGCATGCGTAGCGGGAGTAATAGAAAAGTGCCATTCCCTAGGGAGGTCTGTCATAGCCGATTTATTCGGAAACTCTAAATGTTACAGAATTGAAATTTGGTAAGAATATGGTGTGGCATGAACCGCTACTGAATTATGATATTATATTGTAAAAACAAATTGGTGTTGGGGCTCTCCATATAGTCCGTCGGCTAGTCGGCTTGAAATTAGAAAACGGTATAATTTGGGGGTACCAAGTGTCCTTTTTACAGTAGTTAGACATATTCATAAGGATGTTAAAAAAGTATGATAGACATCTCAAAGTGGTAGCTAATAGGCATACGGGCATCAAATTAAAGCTTATTAAATACACTATCTTTAAAAAAATATTTAATTTTTCTAGCTTCATGACTACTATGTAAAAACACGACACAAAAAAAATCAAAATCACGAAATTTTCATAAATTTGGTCATAATTAATTATTGGTTGGTTTTAGCAATATGGTGAATATGCAAAATATGAAGCTTACAGATATGCCTTTAATTTTGTTCAGGAGAGTAATTAGATATATTTAATAGTTCTCGAGATATACTTGATTTTGTAAAACTTGAGATCCATCATCTTTGATTGGCCCCCATTTTTGTTAGGTAGCACTTATAAATGGCAATCTTGCATTTTTGACGTTTTTATAAGCTTACCTAACAGCCGTGTAAAGGAAAATTTGTACCTCCTAATTTTAACCATACCTGTCATACAACGGAAATCTTGAAATAGCCCGTATGCCTATTAGCTACCACTTTGAGATGTCTATCATACTTTTTTAACATCCTTATGAATATATCTAACTACTGTAAAAAGGACACTTGGTACCCCCAAAATATACCGTTTTCTAATTTCAGACCGACTAGCCCACGGACTAATACATGTAAGTGAGGGATAGATTTTTTTTATCGATGTATACATGGTGTTTGGTCAGCGGTGTCGGAGCTTTTAAGGGCTTAAACTACAATCAATTTTATCGATAAATGACCATGCAATTTTTTTTTGTGCCAACGATAATTAAATGGCGGCAATTTTAAAATTTCAAACAGGCGAACACGAGTGCATGAGGTGTTTCTGGATTTATACGTTTATTATCATTCTTATCTTTGCAAAAAAATCTCGTTAGAGAGCTCATTAGATAAGTAAACTAATTAAGCTAATCATTTGACTCAACTATTTCAACAACAAGGCCAAAAAAATATTAAAAATAGTAACAAATTCATCTTCATTTTTCAATTAATTTGAATTTGCATTAAAACTAGGTCGTTAAGATAGGTTTTTGGCGTTGTTATTTGTTAGTACAAGATGTTACCTAAAAAATAACACCATAATTACAGTTATACCTTAAGTACTTTAGGAATTACAAGTGCTCAAACATGCACTGACTGGATGGAAGGCGGCCACTTCACTAGTCAGCACACTGCTGACATTCATTTGTTTATGGATTTCACTAAATGCAGCTGTTTTGGTGCATGCTTGAGCACTTGTAATTCCTAAAGTATTCAAGGTACAACTGTAATTATGGTGTTATTTTTTAGCTAACATCCTGTACTAACAAATAACAACATCAAAAATCTATCTTAATGACCTAGTTCCCATGCAAATTTAAATTAATTGAAAAATGAAGGTGAATTTGTTACTATTCTTCATATTTAATATATTTTTTGGCCTTATTGTTGAAATAGTTGAGTCAAATGATTAGCTTAATTCGTTTGCTTATCTAATGAGCTCTCTAACGAGATTTTTTTGCAAAGATAAGAATGATAATAAACGTATAAATCCAGAAATACCACGTGCACCCGTATTCGTCTGTTTGAAATTTTAAAATTGCCGCCATTTAATTATCGTTGACACAAAAAAAAATTTGCATGGTAATTTATCGATGAAATTGATTGTAGTTTAAGCCCTTAAAAGCTCCGACACCGTTGACCAAACACCCGGTGGTACGGAACCATTCCCGCGCGAGTTGGACTCGCACTTTGCAGGTTTTTTTATAAACTCTTATCAGAGAATTATAATTAAACTTATTACTAGTAGATAAATTCTACAAATTAGTGTCTAGTAATAATGAGATAATAACTCACTGTAAAATGAGTCTCTCGAGATCCCTTCAATATCAGATAGGTACATTATACTATATTATAGTATTTAGGCTACAATCAAGACATTAATCAAAGTCAAACTCTTTAGGCCCACGATCAGTCATCATTTCATCAATAGGTACATAGTGTTACCATGAGTTGAATGAAGCTAAAAGTGAGTTTCTTATTTAAGGTTTTTATCTATATAAAAACCTGAAAAGATACATTTAAACCAAACAAGCATTCGCTCATTCTATCCCCCATTACATAATTCGTTCGTTACACCAAACGTGATTCGTCGAAATTTAATGATTTCGTAGTTAGAGTGGGGCATAGAATGAGCGAATGCTCGTTTGGTCTAAATGCACCTTGATAAGAAACCTGAAGGTTTTTTTCAAAGTTCCTAAAATTTAATAATAATTTATGGGTTCGTATTGTTTATCGCTCATAAAAAAAAATATTTGACGCCCTTTTTCAATGCCACAAGTGCCACAACTTTTGGCACTGAAAAAGAGCATACAAAAAATTTTACTTCCTAACACAAAAACTCTGCGACCATAAATAACATGGACGTCTAACGCCAGCTCAAAAATGCCCCCAAAAACAATTGTTCAATTGTGCGAAGATGGGCAGGACATAGCGCTTTTCTTAACACCGCGCATATATTATGTCGGCGCAACATCTTTGACAAATGTTTATAGAATATAGCCAATCAAAACTTTGATGGACCAATCACAACTATTTTTAAATGGCGGTTTAAGTTTTTATAGGTTGACATTGAAATTTATTACCTTGATGCATTGAAGAGGGGGAATTTTAGTTGATAAGTGTCAACTTGTCAACTAAAATTCAGGACCGTTTTTGAAAGGTAATTTTAAATTTAATATGGCGTGCAGCTTCCATGTTTTATTTGTTCGTAGCAAAAACTATATTTTTTTATTTCTTGAAAAGCCTTTAATTATGTACATTTTTTTGCAATCGACGCAAAAATTGTTTAATTTTTGGGTCACTCGGAACGGCTGCAGCACACTCATGGTAACATCGCCTGGCCAAGTCCAAACCAAAGTTCAAAATGTTGAACTAAGATGTCATTACCCTTTGTCTCAACTTACAGGTCATTTGCCTGTCTCCAATCACGGAGTAAACTTGCAAATTACGTTTGTAATTGTATTTTCATCTTGCCATTCACTTGTTTTACTTTATTATTTGTCAAAGGAACTTTTATCAATGTCAGCTGAATCTAAAACAAATATGGCTTTCTTTCCATAGCATTTGACGTCTTTGACACATATCCTGGAACACGTTAGCAGGTATGTGTGAATAAATGTATGTGAACTTACGGTATTACCCCCCTTATTCATAAACGACTGCTAACTTAACAAGCCGCTAATAATTGTTTGTCCCTTTCGGTCTTAACAATGTGTCCATAAGAGCAAAAGGGACAAACAATACTTAGCGGCTTGTTAAGTTAGCAGACTTTTATAATATGAATAAGGGGGTAAGACTTTAAGTTCGTAATAAAACCGAGATTGTGTTCTAAAAGTGAGTGATTATGGAATAATGCAAGTTTTTAGATTTGTTTAATTTTTTTTAGATTCTACTGACGTTTGGTTATAGGTCTTAATCTTAAAGCCGACCGATCAACGTATAAATAATAATGGTCCTTCCATTAGACCTTTTCGACGCCATTGACTGATATAATAATATTATCATCACAACACTATGCTTAGCACATGATTGGTATGTCAGTATGTCGCCGCGAGATTGATTTTCCATCTTTTACTAACTATATGAATAAAAGAGTGATGGATCTATCTCGCGGCGACATATTGTCGCACTAATCGTGTGCTAAGCCTACAGGTTCAATGCCAAAGATCAATAAGATGTTGAGGCAAGATGAAACAATTTCTTGAATGGGGTAAGTTGAAATGATATCTTTTCCTTTAATCTAGCGGTAGGACGACTTTTTGTGTTACCCCCATTCAGAAAAGCGTTTCATCTTACGCCAACGCGTTGTTTACCTATGTTACGGTTTTTAGTTCAAAATAGACCGCACGTGCGTAAAGTTCAAAGTCAGTGACAGTTTTTTGTATTTGATGTAGCTTCAAAACGGTTAATAATAAAGAATGTGCGCATTAATGAACCTACTTCTATATTGCCGCGAAATAATTTTGTACAAACTAAGTTGCCGGAAGGGAATGCCGGAATATTTTAAAGACAAACGGGTCTTAATCGCGTTAAGCGTTAGCGGACAATTTCTCGGGTACTCGTATATGCAATCTGTTATACGAGTAAGGCTAGGCACGTTTTACCATACTCTAAGGCTGCGTTTCACCCAGAGATGTGCGCGAATGTGTTTCCATACAAATAATATATCCGAGGTTTTATGCAGTCGGTTAAAAATAGCAATCAACCTACTAACGTAAAATGTAAAATACTACGCTTTATTAATTTGAACTAGAACTTCACAGAACCAAAACACACACACGCAAAACGCATCCCTCGTAACGTACACCTGTCGATTGTCTATGTGTGCGCGGAGGGAGATCGGGCGAATGGGTATTGGTCGGTTCGGAACGCTTCCTGGTGACTTCTGGTCGCCTGGTACTTTCCGATCGGCTGGCCATTATTGGAAATTTTCGATACGTTTCCAATTCCAATAAACGTACGTAGATCGTAGAGGCAAGGTAGCTTACTTGATGGCTAAAGTCCTAGCAGATTGCCATTTTGAGTTTTCACTAAACAAATAACATGTTAAATATAATAATAAAAATAAATAACATGTTGAATAATGATGAATAATGCATGTTGAACAGAGAAAATATTTATTTCGTATAAAACAATGCAAAAATTGTCTAAGATAACTGATTGTCATAAAACGAATATAAATATTATATTATTTAGTAATTCATCAGAACCAAAGGTAATACGTGAAGAACTCAAACGCTCAAATAGCTACCTTCTGTTGTACCCATTAAGGTTCATTGAGACAACAATATGAATTCGGATATTTCCGTGAAAAGCCGAAAAATTGCTAAAGGTGAACTCGAGTGTTGGGTTTAGAAGTTGTTTGTATTTATCGGATAATTTTCCGGTTAGGTATTCTTCAACCGGTACGATAATTGGGTCAAAATTCTTTTCGTTGTCTTATTTTGCGTCCATAAAAAACATGACGAGTGGTCATTTTTGTATGAGATGATGTTTTGTTTTTAATTTCTGATGTATGGATCTGGAAAATCTAGCGTGAAAAAGAAATACAGGTACACTGATTTTTTTATATAGGTACTGAGTCGAATCAGACCAAACGGGCATTCGCTATTCTAACCCCCTACTCTACGAAATTCGATCGTTACACAAAACGTGATTCGTTGATTTCGTAGAGTGGGGGATAGAATAGCGAATGCTCGTTTGGTCTGAATGCACCTTAACGAGTCTTAGTTGAATTCAAGTATAATAATTTATGACGATGATCAGTGATCGGTTTTTTGGATTCCCCGGCGGGTTTCCCATAGTAACTTGATTAATAAACTTTGATTATTTATGCGTATTTCCATGCAATTTACCATGTTACTGTTCATAATGTAATATAATAGTATTCATTTTTAAAACGGAACCCTTATAGATTCGTCATGACCGTCTGTCCGTCTGTCCGTCTGTCCGTCTGTCACAGCCGATTTACTCGGAAACTATAAATGCTACAGTAACGAAATTTGGTAAGGATATGTGTTGTATGAACCGCTACAGGATTATGATACTAAATTGTAAAAAAAAACCATTGGGGTGGGGGCCCTCCATACATGTAACTGAGGGATAGAATTTTTTTTTTAGTTGTACATAAGCGTGTGGGGTATTAATAGAAAGGTCTTTGAAAATGATATGAAGGTTTATACATCACATTTTTATTTAAGGAAATCGTTTTTGAGATATCAGCTCTCAAAGTTTGAAAAATGTGTCCCCCCCCCCCTCTATTTTTTAAACTACGCGATATAAAATTCTGAAAAAAATATATGTTATGCACATTAATAAACCCTATCAATGATTTTTGGTTTAATTAAATTATCTCCTATAGTTTTTGAGGTAGGTTGATTTAACTGTATTTTTTTAATAATAAATTGATAATGGTACGGAACCCTTTGCGCGCGAGTCCGACTCGCACTTGGCCGGTTTTTTTTTTATAGTCACACCCGTCATTTTTTATACGCAAAATCCCGCGAGGGTGAACCCAAAAAACCGATCACTGATGATGATACTATGCTGTATAATATGGTCGGTCCAATACTCGTATATGATTTCTTGAAGTAAGTACTGAGAGTAATAAACCAATGTTATGATAAAACTAAGAATTGACCTTTGAATTGTTTAATCATTCGACTAAATTTGTATGCCCACACTGATAAAAGTCAACTTATTAAGGGATTCAACCGTTGTAGATTTAGTTATCACCCAATACTGTTACTGATCAGTCACCATGAAATTGGGAAGTTTTACAACTTTCGCGTTCTGTTTGGTGCTAGCTCTGCGAGTGAACTGCCAGACCCTGGGCATCCAGCTAACCTCTCAGCATGATCAAGATTCCGTCACCAGGATTACCACTACAACTACTACAACAGCACCAAGGATCACTACGCAAAGGTCGACTTCTCCCGAAATAGAAATACCAAATCGAATTTTCAAATACTACGAAGAATCCCGCGTGCACTACTTAGCGGATTATGGAAATTATATATCAATTATATCAGTCCTTTGCTCTGGTTCCGATGCTAATAAGCTCATCATGACTAAAGACGGAGAAACGTTAGTTACAACACGTGTAAATGAAACGGCAATCAAATACGCCATGCCACACAATCTACATAAATCCGAATACGTGTGCACTGACGACAAAAATGCCATTAAATCTGTGTTTATTACAATGAGACCAGGTATAGATTTGTACCCCATGAATAAATGGATGAAAAGAGGACTTCGAAATAAGTATATCATAGTGCATAATGATACCATTCCCGTGCGTTGCTCTGGACCTGAGAATGCCAAACTTGTGATGACGATGGAGGGATTGGAAGTGCCGGTGGAGAAATTGGAGACCCATGTTAACACGATAAAATGGGTTGCGAATGCGACTGAGGTGCTGCCCACGTCCAACATTGTGTGCACTGATCAGGTTACCGGTTTCAATATAAGTGGGAACATTATTATCGTACCGGATGAAGAATTCGATTCTATACGTACCGGGAAATTATCCGATAAAACCAAACAACTTTTAAAATAGTAATCTAACCAAGACTAGAGTTATAGTACATTACTGCAGACGCCGGGAAAGAGCGGCTGAGTAGGTATGGACGGCCGAACGTGGTGAGGCCGGACAGTGATACGAAGCCGGTAAGCCCATTTCACGGCGAGGCATGTATAGTGCTTTTCTCAAACATATGCAATGAAATAAAAAATACGACAATCACAGAATTTAGCTGTTTAGCCTGTTCATGAAAACCGACGCCATGTTTTAAAAAAATATTACTTACCGACCTCGGCCGTTAAATTCGTATGAAAATCCTTTACTATTATCTCGAGGTCATCCGCCTGCAACGTCATACTTTAAAGCCTAAGTATTATGACGAACATAATGACAACATTTCATTGCATGTTTGAGAAAAATTTTTTTGGATATTCACGGATAGATCCGAATGCATTCAATTGAATTATACTAAATAAATATTTTTCTTTGTTCAACACGTGTTATTATTTATTAATAGTTTGTGAAAATTTCAATAACTTTTTACGTTTTTACATTTTATTCCTTACGATAGCTAGAACACGACTCCAACTTGAAGGCTTTCCTTAGTTTTTTCATACTTTCCAATCCGGAAGCAATAATTTCGATATTAAATATTTGGAGCATTCAATCAAAACCAATGAACTAAGTTAATATGATAAGAATAAGAATAATTCATCCTGATTTTCGGGTTCTTCGGCTCTACGTTCTACAAACACCAAACTCAAAAGAATTACTTTAAAATAAAAGTACATTAAGACACAAGTGCGAAAAACACGAAATCTGAAACGAGTGGCGATGTTTTAAAACACGACCGATGGGAGTGTTTTAAATCGGCACGAGTTACGAATTTCCTTTTGGCACGTGTCTCGTGCGACTTTTTTTATTTAGTACAGATGGCCCTCCGAAGTTTTGGACCTGTCGTAAAATGTGCCACTTCTCGCACTAGCGCCTAAAAAAGGCACCATCTATACTAAAATAGTACATTACGACACAAGTGCAAAAACACGAAATTCGTAACTCGTTTCGATTTAAAACTGATGTTTCGAATTTCATGTTTTTCGCACTTGTGTTGTCGTAATGGACTATTCTACTCGACAGAAGATTTGGTTTCAATCGACAGGTATTTGTGGATTTCATTTAGGGTCTACATTCTAATACTCATTCGTTTAAATACAATTACATTCAATTGAAATACTGATAACCAAACCCCGGATGACGGGAGCAAAAATGCGTTTGTCACTAGTGCTTAGTTAAATATCGACTAATCTATCGACATCCATATGAACGATTTTTTAATTTGAAATTTATAGATTATGTTAATTATGTTTCCCTAGAGTTCCACTTCTTTTCCAGATATCAAAAATATATAAGATTTTTAATATGAATTCACCAATTTTTTTAGTCAACACATTATGATATTTTTTGTGAATAATTTCGCCTTGAGGATGTAAAAGTAATCTTAACAAGTGGACTTTGAAATTCTGAACGACATTCAAGCTGCTTTTTAGGCTTTAATTTTGGTTTTGTAACTGTCATATGGTACTAGGTATTGTTGACATATTATTGTTTATCAATTTTAGATCGCAATGCCTCTGATTACGTACGGTTGCATCAATACATTTCTAATTCATAAAATGTTGGTATGGATGTCGATATTTAAGTAAGCACTAGTGCCAAACGCATTTTTGCTCCCGTCATCCGGGGTTTGCTGATAACCGTCTCCTTGGTAAGGCACTGGTCTCACCGCGAGCTACTAAGCTATTAACTATGGGCTATAAACACAAACAAAAGATACGCACTCTTGTGTAAAAAAAAGAGTGTTTATAGCCGATAGTTCATAGCTTAGTAGCTCGTGGTGAGACCAGTGCCTAAAGCATTCAAGCGTTGTAGATTAACCCCCTTAGGCACTGGTCTCACCACGAGCTACTAAGCTATGAACTATCGGCTATAAACACGAACAAAAGATACGCGCTTCCGTGTAAATAAAAGAGACACGGCGATACTCGCCCAGCTATCAGCTATCACCGCTGGGCTAGTATCGCCGTGTCTCTTTTTTTTACACAAGAGTGCGTATCTTTTGTTCGTGTTTATAGCCGATAGTTCATAGCTTAGCAGCTTGCGGTGAGACCGTGCCTTATTCATAAATGTCTCCTAACCTAACTTTACAAGCCGCTAGCTAAACTCACTAAGTATTGTTTGTCCCTTTCGGTCTTATCATAAAATTTCGTAGTAAGTTTGAGAAAATAAATAGAAATAAATAAAATATTCGCTGCGGGTTGAGAACGCGGAAGCAATGTTTAACATTTCCACCAAGCTACCAGGACAACATGTATCAGAAGCGTAAATGGAAAAGCGAAAGTGCCCCTCTTTTCCGGTCGTAGCCGTGAAAAGTTCCGCCCCTCTTTTGACTACGGGGTCAATGCGGAAGAGATGTTTATTACGTCGAACTCGGTACCAGGATATAATAATCTTCATGAAGTATCAAAATAAGGGTTCGCAAAATATTAAAACAACATAATTTTTGGAAGCACTTATAGCAATCTACTTTGACTTTATAACATTAATGTATTGACACCGATACTTTAATGTTATAATTATGATGCATTGTACTTTAATGTTAACATTATGATACAGGCACAGGCACCGGTTTCTTAATATAGTCATTACATTACCGCTTCTGAATACATAATAGGGAAATTTTGATATGGATGTAGATAAATTATTAAATCGTCATTAGCGGACAAACAATATCAGAGCAGACAAGTTGCTAAGCACGTAATAGGTAGAATATTTGTCATAATAATTATATCTTTTCAATCCCTGGCATTTGCAAGTCCTTAAATGTCAGCCACATTTGCACACTCACAGGGTTAACTAGTTTTCAATTCCACACAATTTTGACACTATTGGGTGCTTAGATAAGTTGCCAATCGCTAACGCTTAATCGTCAATCGTAAGCGAAAGGCATTTAACTGTATTTGTCGCACTAATATGAAAGGGTCACAGAGAGAAAAAACCACGATACGGTACTATGCGTCAGCCATTGGCAAATTGGCTAAGCGTCCTGGGTACCTACCTATTTATTTTTGTTTTTTTTTTTTGTTTTACGAGTACCTCGTGTTAGTGGTCTAATACGATGTGTTTCCATACAAATGAGTAATGTAATGACACCTCGCTCGAGTCATTAATATGTGTCATTTGTATTGAAACACGTCCTCGCACATCTCTGGTGGAAACGCAGCCTAGGGTGCTAGAGTTGTATTTTTTTCCGATCGCGAATACAAGTTTCTTTTATTTTTCTAACTAATAGATAGGTATTCCTTTTGTTTACAGTACCTATAATATTTTTCGGGAGGGAAATTCATTTATTAACAAAAATATAGTAACAAAGGATAAATTAATTGTTATCACGCAAGCACTGATGGAGATATTAGGTACTCTAGTCAGGTAGAGGAAAGATTGGGTAGGGCTGCGCCATCTTTTAGGCCAAAGAAGTTTTTGAAGGAGTTAAATTTGTGGCGCGTACCCCGTAGTATTACACCGTACCCACATGCTTGTAGCACGGAGTAGGGAAATTATAATTTTCGATCTAAGCCAGCCCATTACTACGCTGAGGGATCTGTCCCAACGATCAGCGATTGCTTCGCCGAGATGTTTCACGAAAGCGGACATCTGAGGTGCGAATATCCCATCCACGGATGTTACAAGGGGAGTAAATGTCGCATGCCGTTTTTCACAAGAGTTCAAATATTTTCGTTTCTTTTCCTCTTCGGCGGATTTAAGTACGGCTGCTACCGGACGTGAGATGTAAGAGGGAGCGTCAGTGTCTACGACACGGATATCAAATAACGCCTCCCTCTGTGCATCCCAAACGCCACGGCAGCAAAGGTCTCCCCGAAGTCCGCAGTCACCTTCCGTGATGAGGGGTTCTTTGACTACATTCCCCCAGGCGTGCTGACATAGCTCACAAAATAGGTCCCGGATTTTGTTGTGACGGCGTGTAATTAATCCGCCAGTTTTACAGCAGAGAGCGTGGTCCACGTCAAAAACATCATTGCCGCAGCCGTCCGATTCAAGGAAAGGATCCTGCGTAGGCATTCGCCAATGCCAATTGGTCTAACCCCAGGGGATTTGTCTAGGGCCACAAGTCGGCTTGCCATTAGAGCTTGTATTGTACCTATAAATATTGATATTTTACATTTCAACCGACTTGCGCGACGTTTTTATTTCAGTTTGATAAAAGTTTCCAATTAACACTTTGTCCACTGACATACAGGGTAAACGTGGCTTTTAGGCCGACTCGGGAAGACTACTACAGTGCTTCCCGTTTCACGTGAGTAATCTACACTACACTATGTGTGGTGACGGCAGTAAGAATACATTTGTCACCACCCCAACTCCTCCTGCGGGTGTCGTAAAAGTCGACTTAGGGTCTCACCAAACCAATCGTCGCGGAGTCGGCTTTCGCCGAGTGTTTTACACCACACTATTCGCATGTAGCCGATCGACCGTCTCCGCGGTTGAACACCTGCGTTAAGCAGTCTCACCCTCCTTACGGCCGTCGAAACGCTCGATCGGCTGCGATTTGCTACCGCAACAGTTGTAAAGCGGCGGTCGGCTCTCCCGTGCTCCGTCCTGCCGTCGAGACGTCAGACAGCACGCGTACAGCCGCTGAGTCCGACGAACAGATAGATAGGTAGGACAGCGGGTGATCGGCAATCGTAAATCTCATTTTTGGAGACTCGTTGTTAGTAACTAGTTTGAAATTGAACAGACGTGTAAGATTACGACAGTATTACTTCGTGTTGTCAGATCTATTGCAGATTTTAATGTGGGTAATAATTCAAATTAATAAATACAAACGCATCAGTAGCTACTTCGGCCGTCATCGGCTCTTTTCGGCCCTCGTCAGCTATGTTCGGCCGTCGAAGACGCTGAACGGCTTCCGCCAGCTCTGACCGGTCCTTATCGTAGGTACTCGGCCGTGATCGGAGCCGTTCAACTCTTTCCGGCACCATACGGCGGTATTAGGAGATTTAGGAATGCGAACGTGTGCGTTAGGCTGCAAACGGGGTCGTACGAATGCGAACAGCTTTACAGCAAAACGCCATTTTCCCGTCGAAAGACGTCGTTTCGCGTGGGCCGAGCCGATTTACGATGTCCTCGCTCTTATTGCGTTGACATAAAGCTTTTTCCGTACGCGATTAGCCGAAACGGCGTCGACTAGTTTGGTGAGACCCTAAGGGATTGAAGTATCACTGACCATTATTTGATAAAAGATTGATGATGGGCAGCAGCGTCATCATAGTGGACACATTACTGCGATCGCCAATCCGCTTGCCCAGCGTGGCGATTATGGGCATTTACCTCCTAATGCGTCTGCATCTATACGCATAGTTAATAGGAGAGGCTTACGTCCAGCAGTGGACTATCATAGGCTGATGATGATGATGATGAATCTACACTACAGAAAGCAGTATTTACGGATATCTATATGATTTTTTGGTGCAATACTTTTCATACTTATTTTATTAGGGGTTAAATTCTCAAATAAGCTGTAACACATGTTAACCTATTTACGAGTAGGTATCTTTAAGAACATTATCTGTGAAGTTTCACTAAAATAATTTAACTAATATTGTTTCCTTGATTAAATTTAAAAATTCACCATTTTAAGGGTGCGGCTCCACTGACGCGGAGCGGAGCGGAGCTGTGGGAACTCGGCCAATGAGACCGCATCACAGTGTTCCGAATATGAAGAATGTAATTGGTCAATTTTGTACAGCTCCGCTCCGCTCTGCGTCAGTGGAGCCGCACCCGGCACCCTAAGGATTGCTTTTTCATTATTTTTTTTGGCAAATTTAAAATATCTAGAATGAGTTCATACGTTTTTACATTGTAATATTTAGGTTTTTCATGAATTTTGAGGCTTCTGAGCGGAAGCAGAAAGGTGGTATAATATTTCTGTCGGCGTATTTCTAGTATAAAATAAAAGTAAAACAAATATTTGAAACAGGTGAAACATGGACATTTTGGACAAGTGCATCGAAAGGGAAATATCACGCCCCCCGTTGGTAAAGGTTGTTTATGATTTTGAACCGGTTACCAGGAGGTAATGAGCTGGAAGAGGTTGATGCGTTGCGGAGAGCAGATTTAATTTAAACTTTTTTCTACTCCTGACCTTTTTTTTGCTAGTTACATCATAGACATATAAAATTGATAGACCGAGTCTATTTTATCTGTGGGTGACGCCGGCAATGCCTGTCAACGATCTTTGTTTGTGTATACTAGTGCACCTAAACCGCAAATAGTAAAAGTGATTAAAATAAAGCTTTTCATGTATATTTCTGTTCGATAAGTGCACGGAATGTGATAAAAGTGATGACTTGTATGGTTCCAGGGTGTAAAAACCGCCAGGGTTACCTGAATGAACAAAATAAAGACATTACGTTTCACCGGCAATTTAGTTTTGACTTGAATTTTAAGATTTCGAACCTTATTAAGGTAAAAGTAACTGAAAATCTTATTCAATATTTGTTGTCGGATACATATGTGTAGTTTTGTGATTAAACCATTTGTATTTACATTCGTAATGTAATTATAAATAGTGGGATTCAAACATTTGTATCGCATAGTGTGGTACTTAAGAGACCGATCGTGATATCAATAAATGTATTGATAGTCAACTCAAAAATGAATCGATGTTTTTAATGTCCAACAGGTTTCCACTGGACACTGAACAAAGGCTATTATGGGTCAAAAATATCAAAAAGGCAGACGACTGGTACCCTAAAGAGTATTCAAAAATATGCTCCGCACAATTTTAAGCTGTTGTTTCAGGCAAGGGTACGCGCATAAGTGATTACATTCTGACGTACTACCCACCATATTTGGTAATCATCCAATGGCATGTCAACCAGCAAGTAAATTAAGTTTAGTTTAATAATGACGCTCATGTGATACTTGTGTAGACTGATTAATTTAATTATAAAGAAGCCATCATACCAAAATTGTTAGGTATGCTTTAAGGAATGATAAGTCCATAAAACATGTTATAATGAGAGTTTTCTGAAATCACCAGGACAGGAGCAGGTCCAGAAACTTGTCTAAATTCTATGTTTATAGTTTCTGGTTTAAATATTTTGTATGAGTTAAAAAAAAATACATAAAAAAATTTAAACTTTATTTAAAAAAAAAAATTACATTTACTTAGTCTTTCTTTGGGGCTAGATAATTGTGTTTCTTAGCGGGACCTTACGGCTAAGTGGCGCCAACTAGTGGCATACGTTTTAGGAAACCCTCATTATGACATTTTAATTAAAGAAAATATTTCGTTAACTTTGTGATTTTATTTTTATCCTAAAATGTAGATTTTGAAATCACGATCGAAGAAGATCGTGATTTTGAGTAGGAAATAAGGTTTATTCCTACTGTATTCGCTACCTAATTTGGTTAAAATATTATTATTGACGATAAAAGTATACGATTGAAGACTGGACATCACTAATAGTAATGACATTTTATCTAGTCAGGTTGGTAGCATTGTTCAAGAAAATGGAGTCGTTGATGGAGTTCACGACCAAGTAGAGCTACTTTATTTGTCTCTTTTTCCTTATGGAATACGTCTTGAGATGGGGTGAAGGATGACAATAGTTTGTTCATGTATGTCTTAATACACGGAATCTTCCCTATATTTTATCTGTGAGTTACATAGCTACGCACACTATTGTAAAGATATACATAATTACATCTGTCAAAAGTCTATAGTCTATTTCTCAAAAACGCACTCTCAGCCGGTAACGTAATGTCGCAGCGTTGTACGGAAAGAGAAGGCACGCGAGATATATGGGCGTCTATCGCTGCCAGACGTCGCCACTTTCCGAACAGACTCAAAAACGTACTGCGGTCTGCCACAGACTGCCACATCACACTCATGACGGACGCCATATTGGATTTGTTCCCATCTTCGAGTTTTTACACTGCTACCAACATTAGTACGCGATTATTTATTATAATAATTACAATTATTAACTAAATATTTAGAAAATAGAATAAAAATTAGTTTTTTCAATTATTTTAATTTGATATATTATATTTTTGTACCAATAACTAATTTCATATTATGCAAAAGTATTTTTATCACAGGCAAGTAAGCACGATTTTAAAAGCAAAGTTATCCATAGACAATGACAGCTGCATTAAAAAAAAACCTTTCCGCTTTCCGCTAGCAGTTGAAAGTCCTGCCGCGAACTCCGACATTGAGTTTCGATCATTTGTCTCTGTCGCTTGAACAAAATTATTATTAGAGTAACAGAGACGGATGCTTGACTTTTACGAATTTCGAAGTTCGTGGACGGCCCCTAGTTCAGTATAGGCAGTAGGTATAGCGCTCGTTTTGATTTGAGTCGATTTGCATTAAAGTTTGTGCAGTGCCTAAAATCTATCTAAAATATGAGTTTTTCATCATTAATTTCTAATGTTCTGCCTGCTGTTCTTGGGAATGCAGGTAGGGATGAGCTATCAATGTTATATTAGTTATACAAACTATGTGCTTATTGGTGACAACTGGAATACGTGTGTGGCGCTCAGAAATATAGGATATTTTATGAATTCTGTTGTATACGCTATGCCTCTTAGTCGTAGAAAAAGTATAGTATGCAACGTTGTATTACTGGTTCAAAAAATGCTCGCGACGTCTTCAATTGCGATACTCGCCCTTTGGGCTCGTATCGCAACTCACGCCGCTCGCACTTTTTGACCCTTGTAATACCACTATTGCATAAAATACTATTAAAGTATCTGTGCAATTGTGTAAACAACGAACAACTACCATAGGTACCATTCGACAGTAGGCAACAAAATAATGTACACATATAATTTTTATTTCGTAATCACGCACTTTTAAAACACTATCTTGGTTTTATCACCAACTTAAAAACCTTCAGTTCACATACATATTTAATTAAAGTTATTGATATATTATTAGTATTAAAGTAAAAATATATCTGCGCACGAGTTTCACGATGTGTGAAAGACGTCAAATACTAACGAAAGTCAGCCACATTTGTTTACTTTTTTAGGGTTCCGTAGTAAACTAGAAACCCTTAAAGTTTCTCTATGTCCGTCTCTGCCTGTGTGAGATAACCGCTTTAGAATAAAAACAACGTGCCTCCATTTAGCATTTATCTTTTGATCCCTGGGTCCATAAAATATAAAAAAAAGAATAGTGGGAAATATTTTGAACATAATCAGCCCAGCCGTTTTCGAATAACTACGGAACCCTATACGGAGCATGCTCGGAGCAGGTTTCTTGTTTTCACCGACTTCAAAAAAGGAGGAGGTTCTCAATTCGACTGTTTATTTTTGTTTCATAGATATCTACCTATGTTACTTGATATTTCCGAGAATCGATTGTCAAAATCCCGTTGTCTCGTTGGCACTAGGGCTTGCATTCCGGAATTCCGGTATTTCGAAATATCGGAATTTCGGACTGATTTTGCTGTTTTTACAGTTCCGGAATTGACACAGCTAATATCGGAATTCCGGAATTAAATAAAAGTATTTTTATTATTATGGATAAACATAAAATATCAACACGATTATGATAATCAGGTACAGAATACAGGATGCAAAGCCACCACAATATATCGTCCATTAAATACAAAAGCGACACAACTCAAAAACCGTGAAAAATGATTTTATTGCAAAAATGACATTATAAGCACTAATATTTTACGTGACACTTAGACACCTGTCGATTTGACGTTAGAAAGTATCAAAATTATGCAGGTGCCCTTTTTGCACTATCACTCTTTCGAGACTAACTTCAGTGCTAAACTGCCATTTTGTTAGTTGCGACTCGATCGTCGACCAAAACGCACGACATTTTTGTGAAAAAGTGCCATGAAACGAAAAAATAAGTGATTACGTTAAAAAATATGTAAGCAGAAGTGCCATATTTCTAGATGTGGCCGTTTTGAATAAAATAAATACATAAATATTATGTTTCTTTATATAAAAAGAAGTCGCAAAATGGAATGTGGCAGCTTTAATTTTAAAATATCCTCTTAAATTTGATTTTTCATTTATCAAAACTGCCATATTAGGATTTGCAACCTTTTTGAATTAAAAATATATTCGAATGCATCAATCACAGGAGCCATATTTATACATGATGCTGTTTTGAATAAAGTAAATATGTATGGTTTAGATTTCTTTATAAACAAAGGAGCCGCAATACGGAATGTGGCAGTTAGGATTCTAAAATGTACACTTCATAGTACGTTTCAAAAAACATTGTTGCATTTACAACCGTTTTTAATTCAGTATAATATTAAAATCGATAAAATGTACCAGATTCAATAATTGTGTTTCTTTTGCATGAAATCTTAAAAAATACAATACATCTTATAAAAACAGTAGGTAATTATAAAATTTGGTACTTTGTATTGTGTTCGTTTTACTTAAAAGTATATTAGAGATTGTGTGGAAGATGACTGTGAATTTTGTGTACCTATAATTGCGACTGCAAAGAAACAATAATGGCATAAACTTCGGTTTATTAAGTTTAACGAATCTAAAAACTTATATTAGTAGTATTTATTTTATCACTTTTGGGATTGCCAACATAGGTGTACGATGTATGATAACTGTATTTAAAATAAATTATTAGACATTATGCACGGCATCATACACGAATAAATTATAACTAAAATATAGACTGCAGTCATTATTGTACAGAAATTTTATTTAATATAAGTGTAGTATACAAACGTGACGTCACTTTTGTGTATTTCATGTAAATCTTTCAAAAATCGAAAAAAGATGTTGATTTGACTTGACAGTCATCATGCCTATTGCTTCACTACATCGTCGGGTGAGAATGCAATTGTGCCATATCCATTTTCAAGCAAAATCGGTTTTTAATGATTCTTGATAGCATATATTTTTTGTAGTTTATGACAGTAATCGATTTTTGAAAATTCTTATTTTACATTTAAAAAAAACATATATTTTTGTGCCATATCCTCAAACCGCAATAAATAGTGATTACAATACTGTGCCATGTCCGGACATGACACAAATTCTCGGTTAACGGCCTATTTATCAGTGTGCCAAGCGACTAACCGATCAACATTTTTGTGACATAATCCATTAATCGATTTGATTGTATCGAATTGATATTTTTTTACCTACCCTCTCTTTTGATAAACGACAATAAAGAAGGTAGGTTTGGTTTATAATGATTTGTGTTATCCATACTTCAAGCTTTTATCTTAATAAGTTGGTGGTATAAAAAGGTACATAATATTTATAATTACGAGTACCTAACCATAAATTGTAGGAAATGACATACATATATTATACTACAGAAAAATTGACCGAACCCCCTATGACCAGGACTGGAATCGATCCAGCCACCTCCTGCTTTCCTGCCATGCCATGCCATTAAGTCCTGGCCACAGGAGGCCTCGGTCACTATTCCTGAAGTACATATTACATGACATGTCTTTTAATTTGTAGAGCGTGTATTTAGGTACTTAAACTGTAATATTATTCGTTGATAAGATAATAATAACGTTAATATGTAATTCATTAGTAAACGTATTATAAGCTGTTCTCGTCGATATTTTTTACATTAGCAATAGACATCGTTGAAAAGCTTATCATTTCACAAAATAGAGAAGGTCACCTATTAGATGGTACCTATTTACTAGAAAGTAAAAAAATGATTCACATAAATATTGGAAATCAATGTTGGCACCATAGGTATTCACGTGAATAATTATGTCTTCATATTCGAGATAAATTATCGTCTTGACTAGAAACAAACCTAGTCGTAAAATAACTTTTATTTGCATATACAATTGCTTTTAATGTCTACCTTTCTTGACATTGCACTAACATTTTGTGACACATCCATAACTTTGTGTCATATCATACATAGCAAGTTAAACATTTTCTTACCAAAATGGATATGGCAATTGTAAAACTACTTAAATCTCATGACTATTATAAGTTAGACATTAATTGTATATAACAAAAAATAGTAAATTAATATACTAAAGTGTCAGTTCAGTTAAATATTGCAAAATTATAATACATTCCAAGAAATATTTTTTTTTGTTTCATTTCGCTCTCCTCTAAACAAGGCAAGTGGCGTATAGCACAATTGCATTCTCACCCGACGACATGGGTAGTACCCAAGTACTAGCGCTAAACTGTCATGTCGTCTAGAAAAAAAATGTTACATTATTACTAATCATAAGTAGATTTTTAGGAAAGACTTATTATCTCTGCAATTAAATATTGAAAGATATCCTTTTGTATCGGCAAAAATTAAGTTCGTGCATCAATACTAATGAAAAAACTAGTAAACCGTCAAAACATATCAATTTGGATCATTTAGTATGGGATCATAGTAACCACCCCACAAATACAATACACATAGAAAAAACAAATAACTAAAGATGTACTTAACCGATTTTTATTAGTTACGTGCTTTTAGGTGGGCTATTTCCGGTTTAAAGTAAAAATAAGTGGTATCAAAGTAAATTCCATTCTCAACAATATAACTTTGATCGCGTCGTATTTATTATATATTTATTTACGTAAGGTACCACTTTTTTTTATATAGCAGGTTGATTCTTGAAGAAAACCGATAATTATATCTGAATTTTAAACTAGTACGTCCGTTAAATTCATCTAAATATTATGTAACCAAAGTTAAAATTAATCAAAGTAACCTCGGTTTACGGTACCTATAAACATGTTCTGACAATATGTAAGTAAAGAAACAAAAAGAAAAAGTTTTGTCTGGTTCAGTTTTGTTAAAAAACAGTATTTCTATGTTTAAGACATGATTTATGTATGATTTAAATTAAATAACTGCTTATTTTTTTGTATTTGTGGCCTTTGATGGAATAAAAAATATCAGAGTTAATGTTATTTTTTTATGCAAAACGGACGTATACGCTTATAAAAGCTTGCACAGCACATATTACTTTCTATTAACCAAACACATCAAAAGAGAGTTAAAATGCCTACAAATTGATATATAACACATATAATATTAATACTGTAAAAAAATTTTGTGAACAAAAAACGAATACAAAATCTTTAAACAGCTCCCCTGGAAAAAGTAAATTTTTGACTTGTGTCGCTTTTGTATTTAATGGACGATATATCGATAAGTAGTTCTAACTACAAATTGTGTTATGTTTTATTTTCTGTAAAATAAACTGTGTTTACTAAATACTAGGTACTACTAAACCACAAAAACTGGCCAAAGTAAACAACGATCCTGTACCAGATTTTAATTATCAATTGGGTTGCAATTATTTACCGTTATTTTTCTTTTAGCCCTTCGATAATTATACGCATTACTATTTACATATGTCGAAGAATCTTAAACTTTGACTTAAGTCTCTACTTGGTCTAATATCAAGTAGCATTCCAAAAAAGTAAAATTTTGGTATCTGTAATTAAAGTTTACAGGTACGTAACTGATTGTTACCAAGATTGTAACATATGTAAAATGACTAATGTTTCTAATTTGAATTACCATACCTATCAGTACTAAGCATTTTGTATAAGAACTTAACCTTAATTTATTAATGGACAATACAATGTGCCCATGAGGAAAAAGAAAACTAATTAACAGCGGATTTATGACTAGATTTGAAGTTTAAAATGTAGTATAAAGTTTACCGGATGACGTCTATTTTAAGAGAAAATGTCTTTTATTTAAACCGTTTTAGCCCGTTACGCATTTTAGGTAACGATTTTATCGCTGTATTGCCTTCAACAACTCTCTTCTTCTTCTAACACTCTCGTTAGTAATTTCGCTTACCTCCCTTGATGCACAATGTTCAATCATCATCATCATTACTTAAGAGCTACGCTCTTGTCGGTGGAGTGATCGCCATTCCTCTCTATTCTATGCAAGCCTTTTGACATCTGAGTACGACTCGACAGCTACTTTTTCCTTTAATTGGCTGAGGTATGTAATTCTTGGCCTTCCTCTACTTCTCTTGCCCTCGATCTTCCCCTCTAGGATATTCAGAAAGAAGCTGTCGTGTCGTATCAGGTGGCCCATCATCGTGCCTCTCCTATTTTTTACTGTTCCCAGTAGGCATCGCTTTTCTCCTACCATTTTGAGTACTTCCTCATTCGTCTTTCTTTCCGTCCAGCTAATCCTTTCCATCCTCCGCCAACACCACATTTCAAATGCTTCCAGCCTTTCTCTGTCTCGTTGTGTCAGTGTCCACGTCTCACACGCATATAACGCAATGTTCCAAATATACTTTAGTTAAACGTTTTTTTGTGTGGTGACGGCAGTAAGAATACATTTGTCACCACCCCAACTCCTCCTGCGGGTGTCGTAAGAGTCGACTAAAGGATTGAAGTGTCACTGACCATTATTTTATAAAAGATTGATGATGGGCAGCAGCGTCATCATAGTGGACACGTTACTGCGATCGCCAATCCGCTTGCCCAGCGTGGCGATTATGGGCATTTCCCTCCTAATGCGTCTATG
>JALPQI010021376.1:0-13173 GCA_025490895.1 Thaumatotibia leucotreta
GCAACACATATCCAAAACTAAG
This sequence comes from Thaumatotibia leucotreta, assembly GCA_025490895.1. Lineage (NCBI taxonomy): Eukaryota > Metazoa > Arthropoda > Insecta > Lepidoptera > Tortricidae > Thaumatotibia > Thaumatotibia leucotreta. Next base: position 23 of record JALPQI010021376.1, read on the forward strand.
TTTCGATTGCACCATCATAAAAATTCACATACTCAATTATTACCAACATAGCAACACTAAAAATTAAAAATGCTCTAATTCCAAATTTGTATAAAAATATATTACTTTCTGTCGGGTGTAGGCGGGCGGGTGGAACTCTGGGCTCTTTGTACACAAGTACGGAGCGGGCTACCTGCTGGCGGGTCATGCTTGCCGCATGTGCGGTGTGACTCCTCGCTTATCATATGACTGGTATGAGATAATTGAAGCTTGAAATACGGTGTTCAATTTCAGTTATGCTTCATATTATGGTATTATGCAACTTATTATAGATAAGATTTAAAGACAGATGTTTCTACAAGAAATTCACAATCAGAAGTGGGATTACAATTATTGTACATTTTTGCATTGATGCTTGAGTTGCATTATTTCCATATTTTGTTAGAACCATAAACATACAAAGATCTAGCCAGTGTCTCGCTAAAAAAATGTAACCATGCAACAACTGTTCTGCTGTTTTTTTCTTATTGGTGGGAGAGATGGCAGAGTGGCACATCCATAATTGTAAATACAAATAAAATTGGCACATTATGTCACAGTTTTATCTTAGCGACGAGCTGTCCTAATCCTAATAGGTTTATGGAAACCGCCTACTTTAAAATCCCTTTAAACGCCAAGTGGTTACCAAAACTATCATGTATTCATGCAAAATTGAACTTTCTAAATCCCCCGTCCTCCTAATGCATCCGTACGCATAGGTAATAGGAGAAGCCTTTGCTTTCCTTTTTTCCTTTGCAGCAGTGGACTAATATAAGCTGATGGTGATGAATCCTGCGTAAGTCCATTCTGCTTTAACCTTTTCAACGCCGCGTCAAAAACAAAAAGCTGTCACTTAGACGCAATATCACGAGACCGTCATAACGGAACTTTACACACGTGCTTGAAGGTCTTGCTCTGAGAGCCGTGACTACATCGCACTATCGCATTGAACCTGCGGTGCCAATTTAAGTAATTTAACAGTAATTGGCGTCCAAAAGTTTAACAAAGTTGTCGTCTGCGTCCAAGGTCGTCTCAGTCATACCGCACATTGGCAAGCTTGCAGCCAGCATTCCTTACGATTTACTAATACCGGTGGATGGGAGCTACTGGTCGTGGCCAGAGTTCACGTCGACGGGGATAGACGTCGTGAACGTCGGGGTCTCGAGTTCTTCGTGTTTCTTCATTTTCAGCGCCTGGAAGGGACATTATGTTACAATTTGCTTTACAAATTTGGAGTGGACCTGCGACCATATATAACATGGACGTCTAACGCCAGCTCAAAAATGCCCCCGAAAACGATTGTGCCAAGATGGTCAGGACATAGCGCCTTTCTTAACACCGCGCATATTTCGGCGCAACATCTTTGACAAATGTTTATAGAATATAGCCAATCAAAACTTTGATGGACCAATCACAACTATTTTTAAATGGCGGTTTAAGTTTTTATAGGTTGACATTGAAATTCATTACCGTGATGCATTGAGAGGGGGTGACACTTGTCAACTAAAATTCAGGACCGTTTTTGAAAGGCAATTTAGTATGGCGTGCGGCTTCCATGTTTTATTTGTTCGTAGGAGTGGACATCGATAACCTATCCCACACAACTACAAGCGTAAGATTCTACACTATGGCCTTCCACCGCGAGCGAAGCGGTGAGTCCGCTTAATGGCTCAGTATAACTTTAACTTCTGGTGAAGACTAACAGGGTGAAAGAGAGGAGGCAATTGATGGACATTATAAAGAACAGAAGAGGAAGGATGTTGGGCCATCTGATACGACATGACAACCTCATAATATGCGTGGAGGGCAAGATTGAAGGAAAGCGTGGAAGAGGATAACCAAGAAGAAATTACATTAAACAAATTAAGGAGAACGTGAAAGTCACGTCGTATCAAAATCTGAAAGAGATGGCTTAGGATCGAGGAAAGTGGAGAGGGTGCTTTGAGCTACACCGACAAGAGCAAAGCTCTTAAATAGGAGAGAGAGAGACCATGAAATGGATGCATTAATTTGAATTTGAATTGAATTTGAATTAATGCGTCCACTTCGCTGGCAGTGGAAGGCGGGCAATATTGTATTTTTCTTCAATGCAAAATAATACAATTCTGTAGAATAGAGCGCTTCTAAGTTTTGCGAGATAGGCCACAGGCGTATTGCGGTAGCGATTATTCTTGCAAACTAGGTATCTAAAACGTTAGTGGTGACTGCAATCTGCAATACAAACTAGTGTCTAGTGTGAAGGATACATATTAGGTATCATAGGATGAACTTATGATCAATAACACAGTAAATGTACCTACTGAGTTATACCCTATCCATAGGTATCCAACCCGCTTGCCAGTAGAAAAGCGACAATTTAAAATTGTCTATGGACAGCCACTCTTCACGCCAAAATTTTTTGAAGTTGTCGCCTTTTTCAACAGGCAAGCTGGTTGGCTAGAGATTCCCTTAGAGTAGGGTTGCCAAGTGTCCGGCTTTTTACGGTCCTGACTGGCATTTGTCCATTGAGTACTAATCATAGTAACAAGAGGAAACTACTGAATTACGTGGTTCACTGGATACATCTTAGGTAAGTAGCTATTCAAATAAGCAACATATCAGGGCGGTGGCACCAGTATCGAACACTTTTAAGTCATTATTAATACCAACGTTTAGCAAATCTACATTGGCGAATAAGAAATGAATCTGACTTAGGTATGAGATTGGTAGAAAGGGACAAAATAAAAATGAACTGATGTCTTGTAAGTTTTTAAGGGGTTAGCAGACGCCAGTGATGTACGTTTCGACCTAGGAGTAAGAAGGCACGATTGTAATTAGACATTGCATTTTCTTTTAAATATCAATGAATATAAATGATTGGATCCATTACTGATGCAGCCAACTGCAATCCTCTTATGTAGATATCCATCAACATCAAAACCATGAATAGGTATCCAATATCTTATCATCACGACATATCGGTGAAGGCTTTTGTTTTCCTATTCTTGTATAAATAGGTACCTATATCCATATTCCATTCGAACCAATAATACTGAAATAATTTATCGATAGCTAAAATATATAATATCTAACGTTATCTGTGTGATAAATAAATATCCGGAGATATTATGATAATAAAAGTATAGATATATTTTACGATTATTACTATCCTAAACAAAACTTGATTAGACAGAATACGTTACGTAACAGCTAAAATTTTTCAATAGAGTGCTTAATGGTATTGTTAAATAATTATTAGACTAATATATGTTATTAATAGTGTTTAATTAAATTAACAAATAAACCACATAAACCCAAGTTATTAAATGGTTAATACAATTTTTGTGTCAAATGGTATGATTCCATTGAGTTGCATTTTTATAAGATATTTTAGCGGTTGTTACTTACACTTACAGTCACAATAAAAAAACTCAAATGACATGAATAGGATCGAAAGAAATAATCGTAAAAGTAGTGAATTTAAAACGAGAACGTACGTTTGTATGGAGAATTTAGCTTGCTGGTGACTTAAATTTTGCATGTAAATTTTGGGACATTTTTTTTAATTATTTGAATCGAATCAGCTCGTGATTATGATTTGAACGAGTCCAAGCAAGATCAGATCAGGAAGAATGTGGTCCTATCGTGAACTACGAAATCCGCAAATTTCGGGGATTTTTCTCTGTCACTCTAATGACGCCTTCGTTGGAGTGACAGAGACAAATCTCCCAAATTTATGAACTTTGGTGTTCGCGGTTGCAGTCCCAGTTTTCTTTTAAACGCTCATTTGTCACTGACGTGACGATGGCCTCTAGTCAAGCTAAATTGAACGATGCGGGGTCCTGTGTAAGTTGCATTAGCGAAGCTGTGGGCTGTCGGTGTCTACGGCACATGTTTCCGTCGTCGCGTGTAGCGTCAATAGTGGTGGAATGGTAACGGCCACGACTTTGCGCGAACAGCGACTCAATAAGTTGGAGCGAGAACTCCGTCTTGCACTTATGAGTTTCCGCCTGTCGCCTTTATCTAAGGCCTGAGTAGAGGCTGTAGCGGGGTGTCCGTGTTAACACGTTCGACGCCGGTGACACAGCGTGTGTGACCAACAAAATCTGATTCCCATGCCAGTGACACGCATACGTGATCAGAGTAACCTTATTCTTATGCCACTACCATAAATCAAGTTCTTCTTCTTACACCAGTGCCATAGAAATACAAACGTTTTTGACACAAGTGCGGTGTCACTGGCATAAGAGTACAATCTGTTCAGTCACACATGCGTGTCAATGGCATAGGAGTTCTATCACATAATTTCGATCGGCATAGTATTAGCACTTAGTGAAACAGTACTGGAGGCGAACGTATTAAACAAATGCAAACGTATGCTTATTGCCTGAGTGCACGCCGTTCAAATCCCTCGGCCGCTCGAAGCTCGCCACTCAGGCCTATCACTAATAGGCATGATGACTGGCAAGTCAAATCAGCATCTTTTTTCGAACTGTCAAAACGATCACCACTATGGAATTTTATATGAAATACTCAAAAGTGACGTCACGTTTGAGTACTACCAAATGACCTACTCTTTTAAGTTCTTTTCAATTTATTAAATAGAAATTCTGTGCAAAAATTACTGCAATCTACATCTTAGTAATAATTTCTTCGTGTATTATGTCGTGCATAATGTTAAATAATTTATTTTAACTACAGTCATCATCCCTATTGTAAGTGTGCGGCCTGAGTGGGTCTTGTTTCACGGCGCGTCCGGCGGGACGGGCAGCGTCCGAGGGATTTGGACGGTGTGCACTCATTTGTTAGACGTGGACCGCACGCCCCGCTGTTGCGTCTACTCAGACCTTGGACCAACAAAGTCGTGGCGTCGGCGTAAATGAGGTGATGGAAGCGACAACACAGCTCACCGCTGGCGGCTCGGCCCGCGGCCGACTGCGCGGCAGGGAGGGCGACAGGAGCCCCTTAGTAGCTTGCTGCGGGAGACCATCGAAGCGGAACACATTACTATTACCCTCTTATTTATGAGTCATACAGATTTTTTTTGTATGAGCTAGGTTACGAATCTTTCCAGTGGACATGTGAAAGTTAACTCGTTCGACGCCGGTGACACAGCGTGTGTGACCAACAAAATCGGATTCCTATGCCAGTGACACACATACGTAACCTTATTCTTACGCCACTAGCATAAATCAAGTTATTTCTCCTATGCCAGTGTCATAGAAATACGAACGTTTTTGACACAAGTGCTGTGTCACTGGCATAAGAGTACAATCTGTTCAGTCACACATGCGTGTCAATGGCATAGGAGTTCTATCAGATGATAATTTCGATAGGCATAGTATTAGCGCTTAGTGAAACAGTACTGGAGGCGAACGTGTTCAGGGGTCTAAAACCCTAATTTTCTTGTTGGACGAATACAAGCCTGAATGATGACGAATACAAAGTGCGATTCTTAAGAATTATGTAGTCAAAACCTAATTTGTACATCCCAGAACCGCTAACTTTCTCAATGTCCACAGGTAAGACGCCCATTTTCGCGAACGCTGTGTAACGGAATCTGGCGGCTTTGTCAAACGCGTAAGATACTGTCGCGTTCGGCTCGTACAAACAGCAACACAGCTAGGTATACACTTCAAAAATTGGAAATATTGCATGAAAGAGAATCACACTTACAGGCACATGTCAGTTACATAGGAATGTTGAGCCACTTGGCAAAGGATGCAATTTGGTCGTGTAATATTATGGGTTCGGTATTTTTCGTTAGTAGGCACGATCGCGACATTTCCGATCGTCCCCGATGATATGTCATCGATTATTTGTTGTGTCAAAATTTCAGTATTTGAAAAACTAGTTGACGTAATAAAAATTCCAATTAGCAAAATTAAGAATTAGCTATCGGCCATGATTAGACGCTAGATGTCGTTGTTCCTAGTGGAAACTGGATAACGACAGTTCTTCATAGATTTGTCTAAAACCGTATAGTAATTTAATTATGGTTTCTTCAAATCGGATGCCATGATTTATCTGACATTAATAGGGGAGGTATTTTTTCAAGTCAAGATATTTTTACAAATAAATGGCCATGTTATCGGGCAATTTTAAATTATTTTTTTCATTGACAGAGACAAATGCTATTGCTGTCTTTATTATAATTCATCACATCTCTTAGTTGACGTTAGTTGAATACTTATATAACCTTTGTGGAAATATGGTAGATAGACGTTTGACAGTCTACCTATAATCCTTTAATCTGTCAGTAGCCATACAAATGTTTAATAGAGACTTGATAGGTAGGTTCTGGCTGAAATTCTAACTGTGAAAAAATATCTGACAGTGACAGCCGTTGAAAGGAAAATGAACGAAAATTTCTACATAGCAGCTTTGCAGTCAAATTACCGGCTCTGAAGTTAGATTGACGACTCCAGGACTAAAGCGGATGTTATATTTAACGTAACTATAGTTACGTCAGCTTCCGGAAAAATTGCGATCAATCATTGGTTAAACGTTTTTGTTATTACGTAACTATGGTAATGTCACCTTCTGAAGAAACCGCGAGCGATCATTGGTTAACCGTAGCAATGCGCGCCCCATTGGTCAGCAGAGTTCGGCCGGAGTCGTGATACCAGTGTCTTGATTTCGGAACCCGATTTGTATTATTCGACCAAGTTGCGAACAGTGCGAACAATAAACATTCCCGTGTATTATTTAATTTGAAGTTGACATAATATAAATATATTTATCTCTTTCATTTTCTCTCTGCTCTGTCTTTAATGGTCCGTTAGAAGTGTTGCTGTTTGTACCTACTAGGGTCGAAGATGTTTCATTTCGAAGAATTTTGTGTTCATTGACCAAGCAGACAGAACTCGTGAGTAACCGAGAGAAAGATAAATATTATTTAATTAATAAAATTCATAAATTTCATTAACAAATAATAATAAATAAATAAACGTCAGTTAAAGCTATATTGAGTTGTCCCTGTGTTCATAATTTTGATACTTGTGTTTGTTTAAAAATGAAAGAATGAACACAATGTTGTAGAGGAATTAAATTTATCAATATCCTGTTCGAAAACTTATTTTTATATGAAATTACCCCGGTTAAAAATCGCATTAACTGCCTTAAAAAGTTTCTTAATAAAAAAACTCTTTCCGTTTTTTATTAAGAAACTTTTTTACAATGAGGGTTTTCGATAATTTTTCTACCACCAGGCGGCGCTTCGTACGCACCTGGTCTCGACAGCTGTCAGATTCATACTATTCATAGGCACCTGGGCCTAAAATATTGAAATTCTATTTTATTTGAAAGAGAATTGATTTTGTAATGGATTACGACTAATACATGGTCGTCGAACTGAAGATTGAACTCTAAAACAGGCGCTCAAAGTCACTGGTATTAAAAATAATTACTATAACTTTGTTAGTTTCATGAGAATTGACTTGGAACTATTTTATTTATTTATTTTAGGTAACAATATGCCTAAAGTAATGGTTTTCAGAATAAATAAACCTAATAAATATGTTGAAAATTAAATGCGCGTATTTATTTTGACAGTTCGTTAAACGGTCGGCTCAGTGCTGCCATCTCACCTCCCCATAGCGGCAGAAAAAGTCTCAAAAACCCTCATTTTTGTACCTTCGCACAGTGGGCGTTTCATTAGAGCGCTCTACACAACTCAGGTGAAATGGGCAACTCCTTTGGGTGACATCTACTATTATTTTTTTAGTTTATTATACATATTGGTTATATACATTCGTTTCCTTCGGCCAAAGAAAAAGTCCCACGAAATGAAGCATTTTTTCGAAATAGAAGCACCGAGCAGAAGGTAAAAAATAGATAATACGACATTAGTAAAGGTAACTCAGTCCGTAGAAAACCTTGCTTAGTGGTATAAAGGACATTTTCTAAATACATTTCTATTAAGATATAAATATTATACATACAGGTACACAATAAATAAATGAATCTTAGCAGAAAAACCAGATTACTGTTAACTTGACCAAGACATGTCTTACAAACCCCAAACATATAGGTACATATTTAATGCAAATATTGGGAACCAATAAGAGATTGATCGTTTTTAATTAGTAATTACCATTCCACGCCAAGACATACCGATTCTTCGAAGACCAATTACTCTTATTATTAACTATAACTATATCATATCTATTACAAATATTACATGTCTTACAAATATTTTTCTCGGGTATATGTAATCTGTGCTAGGCCAAACAACAACAACAAAAATTATTGGATCGATTGCAAAAAAAATATACATAGTGAATGGCTTCATTGAAATAAAAATAAACGTCACATGTTTGTGTTACGAAGTTACCTATATTCGTTTGTATGATTAACTTTCGTAACACAGTCCATGATATATGATGTAAAGATAAGAGCAGAGAGAGCAGTTTGTGGGAAGTCGACAGCGGTACCAATCTCTCGCTCTCGCGGTACCAAACTTTGCGTGAAGTCGAGTTGGTACATGTGGGTCAAACGCAAACCCATGTTCGGAGTCTTTCCGGTGGACAATCTAAAAGTTAAGGCCTATAAAGCTTGATTTTGTTATGAAAGCCTTGTTTTCATTAAGACGTACTCCTTTTTCATTGCGTTGTATGATAAAAATCATTACTACCTGTGCACAGGCTATTAACTATCGACCACAGGAATGAAAAAGTGTGTGTTCAGCTGAACTGTAGAGCCCCTCTTTCCTGTGGCTAATAGTAAGCAACTGGTAGGAGTGTTATCATACAATTCAATAGGAATGGAGTGCCTTTAAATGACAATAAGGGTTTAATAAGAAAATTAACTCTCATAGCCCTTAACTTTTAAAATGTCCACTGGAAAAATTCATAACATGATTTTGAGTTTGACCCATGTGGTACATGTAGCCACAGCGAGACTGTGTGTAACGGTGTGAATGTGTCGGTTACCTGCTGCAGCTTGTAGTGGTTGATGATGTCCTGGTCGGCGGGGCAGCTCTGCGTGAAGGCGTCGAGTTGGTACATGTGGTACATGTAGCTGTAGCCACAGCGAGACTATGTGTAACGGTGTGAATGTATCGGTTACCTGCTGCAGCTTGTAGTGGTTGATAATGTCCTGGTCGGCGGGGCAGCTCTGCGTGAAGGCGTCGAGTTGGTACATGTGGTACATGTAGCGCCACAGCGACACTAGACTGGTCTGTAATAGAAAACCATACAAATCATTAGCCTATCTATACCAGTCCACTGTTCGACGTAAGCCTCTTAATTTCTTGAAATATCATATTTTAACAATATTTATCGTAATTATAAGTATTACAAGAATAGTAAACAAGCCGATTCTGACATGTCGTGACACGCCAGGCATATCAGTGACAGTTGTTTATTTTTTTAAACATATAGAACTTCGGGAATTCGCTTGATTCTGCCGCCACATTTAACTTACGAAATGTCGTATCAGGTTTTATTATTTTAATTATAAAAAACGACCTTCTAAATGATAAAATATTCAAATTGATATCTTAAAATAACCTATTTTTCTGGATACATTATTAAGGCTGCGTTTCCACCAGAGATGTGCGAGTGTTTCCATACAAATAACACCTATTAATGACTCGAGCGGGGTGTCATTTGTATGGGAACATATTCTCGCACATCTCTGGTGGAAACGCAGCCTAAATTGGGGGGTAAAAATAAATGAACAATGCCAAATTGCTCAGCTAACGAATCATTAAAAAGTAGTGATGAAAGACGTGATCACAGAAATGAATATACACTAGAAGAAGCAATGTATCTACTTCGCGTGTCCGAACTCAGTAGCAGCTACTGAGATGGCCATTTCTAATGACAGTCCACATAAGTTAGCTGTTGCAGCCGCACACGTAAGAAAAAAATACAAAATGCCTCATTGCATGATAATTAACTGCACCAGCCCAAATATTTCCAGCGCACATAAACAAAAACATATTTCCCATCACACGTAAGTAATTTTTAAATAATATTGTGCGTGAATTCATTTTTAATAATTTTTTCCGTATTTTTATTTATGCGTCCAAGGGTGTACCTAAGTAACTATAGAATTACGTTACAAACCGGCGTTTACATTGCATTGCTGCGTTTGCTTTAAGCGTTTGATCGACCATGTGTGATAAAGAGATGATGAATATGAGACTAGCGATACTCTCGCGTATCGCTTCGACTGCGTAGTACAGCCCATTTCTCAGTCGTCCGTCAAAGTTAGCGACTAGTGTTGTTCGTTCTACAATAAATATAATAAATAGTGAGCGAGCGAGCCCACAGATATAAAATCTATGTGTACGAGAGAGACGGCTGCATTGTTGCGGGTGGAGGGGCATTGGTGTCTTTGAATCGTTTAGGTTTTCCCATCACTAAATGCCGACCGTGACGTCTCAGTGACAGCTAAAAAGTTTGCACGCTTGGTTCCCATACAAATGGTGCTATTTACTTCATCTACTCTATATCTAAATCTGTGGACGTGATACTGAAGTACTGACCGGGATCTCGAAGTCGACGAAGTACTTGCCGGCGACGCGGATGTGCTGCAGGCGCGGCATCAGCTCGCAGTCGAAGCAGCACATCGTGTCGCCCGTCAGGAACCTGCGGACCAATATCCTCGTTACTCACATAGTCCCAGTTTCTTGCTTAAATGCTTTGTCAGGTTGTCAACCTTCATTAGTCACACCTATAGTACAATTTCTTCCATTCAAATTCAATGGAAATATATAGGGTGTTCCACGAGCCACTGAAAACCTTGAACGGGGTGATTTAGTTGGCTATACTGAACAACTTTTAATACGGTGCCAATCACGAAATCTAAAAAAAAATTGTCTTTTTCATACATTTTGATCGATTGATCACGACATTTTATATGAAAAAGGCAATTTTTTTTGAGATTTCTGGGTTAGCTCCATTGTAAAAGTTATTCAGTTTAACCTACCAAATCACCCCGTTCAAGGTTTTCAGTGGCTCGTGGAACACCCTGTATTATTATTTAATACAACTGTACAATTTATATTTAAGATTGGCCCTTGTGGCATTGTACCGAGGATGTTGCATGATCGCAATGCAATACTGATGCGTTGTGCGAGGAAGTTGCCAGCTCTTCGATCTTTAGTTTCGTCAACCAGACGTTTCGCGATTACAGCAAACAATTTGCGTGTGCTGAAGCCCCATGAAAGTAACCTAAATTCATTACATTTTATTAAAAAAATTGCTGAAATTTCAGGAGGAGACAGGAGAACGTTTGTATGAAAAAAGCAGGCCTGCTAGTATGCTATAGCAGGCAAGTATGCTTAGCCAAGTTGCAAAGCGCTAGCGCTTAGTAGCGTATCGTAGTTTTCCCTCTCTGTCACTCTTTCATATTAGAGCGACAAAGACAGTTAGCTGCGATTGACGACTAAGCGCTAGCGTTTGGCAACTTGGCTAAGCATCCAGGTCCCATTTTTCTTAAAATTGTAATGTGTATTGTGTACTGGCCTGGTGGCGCGGCGCTCCAGCAGCGCGTCGATGCGGCCGAGGTGCGCGCGCAGCGCCGCCGACTTCTGCTCGTCCTTGCGCACCAGCACCAGCTTCAGCTTCGAGTACAGGTTCTCGATCAGGGACGCCACTTCTTTGTCCTGCAACACGGCGACGGATCCGTTATGTGTCGGCCACACACGCGCGAATTGTGACGCGGCAAGCGTTCTATCTGCACATTGCGGGGTCGGTACGCGCGTCGTGTGGTGGTTAGTTGGGAATACACGCAATGATTAGGAAAAAACGCTTGACGCGCCGCAATTTCCGCGTATCCGTGGCCGAGCCGTTAGTGTAAGGCCTGATTGAATCGCGTTTCACGGTGCGTCCGGTCCGGCGAGCGTCCAAGCGTCCAAGGGATTTCGACAGCGTGCACACAGGCCACAAGCATACGTTTGCATTTGTTTTAGGCTAGCAGTACACCTGTAAGTTCTTAAGTAAGTTAAAGGGAGCTATAGTAAGGAATGAGAAGTGAATATCACTATCTCATTCCTTGGTATAGCTCCCTACAACTAACGTAAGAACTCACAGGTGTAATTCCGGCTTAATATTGACGCCCGCCATCCGCTCCGCCGGTCTCCCCGCTCGAACATCTACTGAGGCCTTAGACTTAAGGTGGTTGTGACTTGCGATCACGATAGATCAGGGTGCGTAGCCGAGATGCCATTGCTAACGCGATTAAAACTATTAAGACATTTAACAGTAACAACCACAACAACATGAACAACAGACATTAACCTGCCCTTGACGTTGGCTATGGGCAACACCGCCCTCAAGTACATTAAAAGAAAAAAAAATACTATTGAGACCCGACAGACAGTGTCAAGCTGTCAGCCTCTGTAGCCTAGTTGGTATTGCCCTGCCTACAAAGCGGGAGGTTTCGGGTTCGAATCCCGGCGAGGGCATTCTTTGTGTATTTATTTATCACAAATGTTTGTTCCTTGGTCATGGCTGTGTATGTATCTAAGTATCTATACGTATCTATCTATTATATATATCGTCGCCTGGTACCTACAACACAAGCCTTAATTGAGCTTACCGTGGGACTAGGTTGATTTGTGTAAGATGTCCCAAAAAAAAAGTGTATTGTCTGGCCACACAAGTTAAGAATATAAATTGTTTCAGTTTCCAACATTAACACTTTTCGGTGAATTGTAGTTGTCGATTTTTAAGAACGAACATTAGCCAGTTTAAAAATGAGCTTTATATGTAAGACGTTAAGTCTATCGGAATGGTGAGTTTTACCGTCATATTAATAAGAGTTAATCTATAACAAACAAAAGTTCGTTCTTAGATCTCAGGGGCTATAGTTTTAATACTAAAGTTAAAGTATTTTTAGTCTCGGACATTTATATAAGATCCCCATAAGATCTGGCATTTTGTATAAATTATTTATTTGACAAAATATTTATTTGCTTATGCGATCGAATGGGAAAAATAGATAACTTTGAATGTGGCGTTCAAGGTGAACAAGGAGCACGTACCGTGAACTTCCAAACGCAGTAATGCGTGCGTTATGCCATTACTGCTTCATTCACCCACTGCGATCGCCGCATGTGCAACCCGCATTGTTTGCTTACGGCACGGCGCGTAGTACATAGCAAATATTTTGATACATATACACCGTGGTCTCTAATAACC
>JALPQI010021377.1:0-26762 GCA_025490895.1 Thaumatotibia leucotreta
CAAATGAATGAAAGCAACACTTGCGAAAATAGAACGATAATGAGACATTCCAAGTAAAAAAGGCTTTAGTAGCTCAGCAGTATTCGAGGCTTAAGTCTACCCAGGCTTAATAAAACCCTTCGACCTAAACAAACTTGCTTGGTTGTCGATTAGGGTATAAAACAGCCACACAAACATGTGTTTTACGATGTAGCTCTATTCATAAAAAGGGATCAACGTCAACTTGATACTTGAAAGGACTATATTGAAAATCATGTGATAATATGGGTGGGAAATAGTACATTACTATAGAGGCCGGGACGAAAGGGGTTGTCGACCGAAGATATATTTATTTATTTATTTAATAAAAATTACATTCGCAACTTACAGCTACTTAACACCATAGCGTCACGAACATTAGTTAAACAATACTACTTAATACTTATTAACACATTCGTTCTTCTCTAACATTCATATGAACATTGTTTTTACAAAATTGGGTAGGTAGGTAGGTACCTATTTCACAAGCAGGCTAGCCCCGAGTAAAGTTTTCGGTAGTTTCTATGAACGTTTGTCAAATCGTTGGCAACGTAAAACACTTTTATTTCGCCGTAAAGCAAGCCCGAGCGACATCTATTCACGTGTATTTATGGTCTCAACGTGACAAACACGGGTACTTCTACAGGGTGGACCAGTGATAAATGTAATATAGAAATTTAAACTTATAATAATGCACGGCCGTGACAGGACCGGCCCGATATATTATTTTTCCCCTCACTAGCTCGTAAAGCGCTCGTTTATCGTTTAATACGAGCGGGTAAAAACGCTTTTTACACTCTTGTGAATAAAGTAATTTGACATTGCTCTAATTCCTATAGCCCCCTACTGCCTAGTATAAGTGGATCTGTATGACCGTAGTAAACATGTGCAATCGGAGCTCACATGTTAAATTGGTCGTTCTCACGGGTGACTTTGTAAGCCATTGGCTATATTTAAATTCCAGAAGTAACTCTATTCTACGATACGTTTCGACATTGAGTTTTAAATGGTTTCTTTAAGTTAATTTACATTTGGATGAGATTTGTAATCATATTTCCTCGCGATAGTGAGGGGAAAAAAGTTGTATTACACTTGGCGGCAAAGTTTGTTCAACTCTCGTGCCTTGAGACCTTCGCAATGCTCAAGATTCCAGTTTTTGAACCACTCGCTACGCTCGTGGCTCAATTTTGGAATCTTTCGCTAGCTCAGGTCTCAATATTGGCACGACAGTTAAACAACAACTTTGCCCCCTTGTATAATAAATAACTATTTGTTTGCTGTGATACGTCTGTGATTTTATTTGTAATTATTATTGTTTATTTGTATTGTGCTGTGTTACCTGCCGTGAAACTGTTCACGTGATAGCCTCATCAGAAGACCAGCGCTGGCACTCGCTAGCAACATGCTGAGATGAGGCCATTTCGTAGCATATACACGCTTTTATTTCTAAAATTATTTTTTGTTGCTGTGTATTGTGATTTTTGTGTATGTGTATGTTACGAATAAAGTTATTTATATTTCTATTTCTAATATAATTTTGTGATTTAAAATTAATCCATTTATTTAAAAAACACACATTTACGTAACATACATTTGTCACAAACAAAGTAATAATCGAATAACCCGCCCCGTGTCATCCCCTGCGCAAAAGTGCCCATCACGCTCGCGGCATTGCCAAGCTGAATCGCGATTGACAATTTTTCTACCAGGTATGTCCAGGAAAGTGTTTTCTGATTTTGAAACAATAGTAGATTACGTGTATCTCTCTCCTCGGCCTACAAACATGTGATCCGATGCTTTCCCATTTAACGGCCGAGGTGTGTATATTATTTTTCTGCTCAACGTAGCCGGAAAGCGGCAACTTAGTTTCATACGCACGCACGTTTCAGCGGCCGGCAAAGTGCTGTTTGCCGGCCGGAGGGCAGAAAATGCATATTGTAATAGTCAAATAATGTAAAACATTTTTCTCAAACTTGCAATGAAATGTTGGCATTACGTACCTCAAATTAAACCAGGAAATACCATCTCGCTGGTTCGATGATTCATGAAGTACATTTGCGAAAACATTTTAAATATTAATTATAACGAAAAAATTCAAGTTTTAAATAGAATAGAATATATATTTATTCGTAGATTTTGAAACACAACTAAACAAAAACACGTATTATACTAACGAAATTGAAATAAACAAAACCACGAAATCTCATCTCAGCGTGATCCTGGTGTGAGCCAGCGCTGATCTTTCGATGGAAACCCTCCCATATTGAAACTACATCATGATTTTTTATTTGAATTTTTGAGCCGCAATAGAGGACGGGAAACGAAAGGTCAAGGCCAAGTAGATATAATATATCTGCCGATGGAACGGAGGCCAGATAGAGATACGCAACCTGTAACCTTGTTTCTCGCCGAGATTTGTGCTTTTCTCAAACTCGCAATGAAATAAAAAATCTAAAGTGATTTTCACAGTACTGTAAACTTTGTTTACCTTTAAAGTTTATTTCATATGACGATGGGGGCTGGCATGATAAAGAATTCAACTTTAGAATGCTTGCCGTCTCTGTCATGTAGAAGAATCTAAATAGGAGGTCAGTTGAAAGTGGACAGGCTTCATGTGAAGATCTAGAATTGTATTGATTTAATGTAATGAAGAAAATATTAATATAGAAGTAATATCGAGGAAGCCCTATTGTTTGATTGCACGCTGAAGTCCTCACACAGTACACAAAAAAAATAAGTCAAAGAACGAAACGAATCTACAAAATAATAAAAAAAAAACTTTTTACTATTTCTGATAATCTTTTACCCGTTGACATTGACATTAGTTTTTTTTACGGTGAATTTTTTTACGCTGTATTGCTCTAACCGTTTTATTGAGAGTGGAAGCAGTTCAGTAAATGTCAAAGATAGGAAACCAAGCTCTTACTTAGCCAGCTACATAGCTACACTGTAACATAGTAACTGGCACTTAGCTGAGATAAAAATTGAACGTCAAAACGCGAATCGAAAAATAAATAAAGTAAAAGGATGGTATTATGTACAGCATAGCGTTTCGCTGCATCATTCCTGGAAAATTTTACAACACGAAAATGTTCAAACGGTAGGTAAATTTCTCCGTAGTCATATTGAGAAAGTGACCAGTAGCTGTAACATGAGTAGGAAAGTATAGGATACGGTAGGTAGTACTCTATACGTAAAGCAGACCATCGCGCTCGCTCGAATATTGTCAGTGCGAGCGCGAAAGAATGCATTACGTATTGAGTAAAATCTAACGTAACCTTCACTCTCCAACTCCAATCTTAGCCAAGTTGCCAATCGCTAACGTTTAATCGTCAATCGTAAACGAAAGGCATCTAACTGTCTTTGAAAAAGAAAGAGTGACAGAGAGGGTAAACTACGATACGCTACCAAGTGCTAGCGATGGGCAACTTGGCTAAGCATCCTGGTATAGCTACTGTAGTCGTAGCATGAGTTTGCAAGTAAATAAGGTAAAAGTAAGAAATACTTAGCGTTTACTTGATACGTAAATCAGTTCAACAGGTTCACATTGATGTTTTGGGGCAATTGTCGGCCAGTGTACAATTGTACATCATGTATACCTATGTATATGTATATCATCATGTATACCTGTGAAAGCAATAAATATACTGAATACTGCATACATACCTGGTTGGTCACAACGGAAGAACAGCGCTGGCTTAGCCAGCTACGTGCTGAGTTGTGACCCTTTTCTGGCAAGCTGTTGTTGTGTGCTTATTTGTAAAATGTGTATAATATGGCCATTGTGCTTGGTATAATTAGGGTTCCGTAGCCAAAATGGCAAAAACGGAACCCTTATAGATTCGTCATGTCCGTCTGTCCGTCTGTCACAGCCGATTTACTGGGAAACTATAAAAGCTACAGTGACGAAATTTGGTAACGATATGTGTTGTATGAACCGCTACAAGGTTATGATACTAAATTGTAAAAAAACCATTGGGGTGGGGGCTCTCCATACATGTAACTGAGGGATAGAATTTTTTTTTGTTGTATATACCTAAGCGTGTGGGGTATTAATAGAAAGGTCTTTGAAAATAATATAAAGGTTTATATGTAAATCTCATTTTTAATTAAGCAAATCGTTTTCGAGATATCAGCTCTCAAAGTCTGAAAAATGTGCCCCCCCCCTCTATTTTTTAAAATACGCGATATAAAATTTAAAAAAAATATATCTTATAATGTGCATTAATAAACTCTATCAACAATTTTTGGTTTGATTAAATTATCTCCTATAGTTTTTGAGGTAGGTTGATTTAACTGTATGTTTTTAATAATAAATTGATGGTGGTACGGAACTCTTCGCGCGTGAGAGATTTTTAATAGTAAGCTATTATTTTTTAGGATCCTATTCGGATGTGTAAGGAGACTTTAAGGAGGTTTAGGTAAAATGGTAAAATTGATTAATACCGTTTTCATATAATTAAGCTTATTTTATTTGTATAAAGGGTATTAACTAGATTTGGAAATGCCAATAATAAAATATGATTATTACAAATTGTACGTCTATTATTATTTATCTAGCAACAACAGCAATAGGTAGTTTATCAATATATTTCTCATAGCTATAGCAAAAGCAGCAAAATTATAGTTAGGCAAGTACTTCACACAGTAACCAGTTGGTGTATAAGTTGCAACATAATTTAATTAATAATTTATTTAGAATTTAATATAATACATTTTATCTATTTGAACATTTACACCATCTGATTAGTTAACAATAATACAGTAGTAGAAAATATAACAAAATTGACACTTAACTTCTTTCTCGTCGGTCTCCTGTCAAACAAGTGCCCCTAACTGCCAGACATTCACTTTTATATTGATTTGCCCTTACCCCTTCTTCAACTAAAATGGCGCCACAACGATAATCGGATGTTTACCATACATCCGGTTATGTTCATAATAAAATATTAGTATTGTAGGACTAAATTCAAATTAAGCAAATCTATAATAAATTATCTCGGCTAATACATATTTTATCTAGATTTCTTATAAGCTATGGATAAATTGATAGACGATTGTAAGGCAAGAATAATAGTACATCCGGTTGGCGTATTAAGGTTCGTATGTAAATCAATTGACTACAATAAACTTTGCGTTTATTCCAGTACATATTATTAAAATAGTAATTTTATTGTAGTCAATTCATTGCAATTGCTTATGATATATTGTAAAACTTATATTACTTGTGTACTGGCAGCTATGGTCACGTGACGTTCATTATTTAAACTAGTTTTTTTAAACTACCTTGTTATTTCATTGTATAAACTATTAGATCAAAAGTGAAAACGTAATGGAACTAGACGTAAAAACTGTAAGTTAATCTTAATAAATATTTATCTCACACGGCCATACTGACAGGTACTTCGTTCCCGAAGTACCTACCTTTACGATTACATCATTTTAATTTTTACTCATTTACATACAAAAATTTTTTTTTTTTTTCATTTCTTTTTTTTCTTGCTTCCAATTCACCTAAACATTAAGTGAGGCTCGCAGGCTCTGGAGCGGTAACCTATATTGCTGCTTTTTCACTTATAACATCAAGTGAGAGCGCGCAGGCACGGCAGCAATTATCCTATTTACATTGCATTGCTACTGTTTCACTTATAACATCAAGTGAGCCCCGGTAGCAATGATCTCCCTACGTTTGCTACTGGTTCACTTATAACATCAAGTGAGGCTCGCAGGCTCTGTAGCGGAAAAATAAAATCGATAATACATAATTTACAACGACTTATTATAAATTTTCTTCATTAGTCGTAAAAACACGTACCTTTTTTTTTTTTGCCTTTAACTCTCTAATGCATACTAGGCTTAGTGTTTCATAGATATATATGGCTACTGTGCTGCTGTACTGAAATCTATAGACTACTATTGTTAATTGAAACGCATTTTTGTCTGTTTTATGCATTAGAGGGTTAAGGGTTACATTCTTAATTTATTGGTAATGTCAATTTAGCGAAATGTCAGCATAAAAAAATTTTATAATCAACAAATTCAATCCATCTGCATAGCGCTACATTGACAAGACCTTTAATTAAAATCATATAATTTAGATTATTATTTGAAATTTATTTCATGTACAAACATAATCATTATCATTCGATCATTATTACATAAATCAATGTTAATATTAATTTTGTTCTAGATTGCCCTCGTCCAACAATTCTCCTGGCCATTGCCTTAGTTTATCTTTTGCGACTATAATATTCCTTAAGTTACCTATTCCTCTTAGAGAATATCGATCATGAGGCAATAAATTCGTTATTTCGTATTGACCTTTAAACCTAGGACTCAATTTATCGTTACGCCTGTGGTCCTGGTTTACATATACAATATCTCCTACTTGAAAGTTCCTGTTATCTCGTCTAGTAGAATCGAATCGGGTTTTCATTTTTTCTGCTTCTAAAGACAAGCGTTGATGAGCTAGTTCGCGATCTGCTCTGACATCAGTACTAATTTCTGGGATGTTAATGTCATTTAACCGGGCTTGAATATCAGGGATATTTGCACTATACCCCATTAGCAAACGAATAGGTGTAAAGCCTGTAGACTTTTGCAATGTAGTATTAATAGATTGCTGTACTTTCCACAACCCGCTTGGCCAATCTGACGATCCATTACAAGTGGTATTTAACATATTGATAACAGTCGCTACATATCGTTCTACCTGACCATTACCCCTAGGTGTACCAGTCGCCACCATGTGATGCTCAATGTGTAATTCGCGAAACAGGGATCTGACTTGATGGGAGCTAAAGTTAGTACCTTGATCAGTGATGATCTTAGATGGAGTTCGAATAGTTGTGACTATATCGCGAATAAGTGGCACTAAATCTTGAGATTTTAGGCTTTTGAGCGGTTTCAATAGACAAAACTTAGTAAATCCGTCTATTAATAGGAGAATATACCTAAATCCTTCATTGGTGCGCGGAAAAGGTCCTGTACAGTCTAGGTGAATAGTGTGAAATGGGATAGGGATTTTCTCAATGGGATGTAGAAAGCCTTGTTTTGGACCAGACGCACCTTTTCGTTCAATACATGTTAAGCAGTGTCTAAGGTATTTTTTGACAAATGCTGACATTTTTGGGAACCAAAAATGTTCATGAAGCTTGTTCAAGGTTTTTTCAAAGCCGACATGACAATTATCATTATGGAACCATTTTAATAGATTGAATCTACATGATTTTGGAACATACAACTTAAGCTCATCAGGATTGACGCAATAAAATAGTAAGTTATCACGCAATAAATATCTGTTTGCGTCAAGATCACCCGACAATATATGACCGATTAAATTTTGTGTTTCAGGGTCATTTTGCTGGGCAGCATGTAACCAAGATTCTGGTTCATTGATAAAATTTACATTACAAACTACACCTGAAGCATCACATTGCGACGACTGACATATTTGAGATGTAATTGCATGGTCACTGGAAATAGGAGATTGAACAGGATTGCGGCTAAGGAAATCCACATGACTTATGTATTTGCCCTTTTTATATACAATTTCAAAGTCGAAATCCTGCATAAATGTCCACCAACGAGCGACACGGGGTGAAAGATCCTTTTTATTCATTGTGGATTTGATGGAATTACAATCTGTAAATATTTGAAATTTAATGCCTAGCAGATATACTCGGAAATGTTTTAGTGCATTAAAAATAGCTAAGGTTTCCAAATCATATGAGCAATATCTAGATTCAGTTGGTGTCGTTCTTTTACTGAAATATGCCACTACTTTTTTATTATTATTTACTTTTTGCACTAGAATAGCTCCGTAACCAATAGAACTGGCATCGGTGTAAAGTTCTGTTGGCAAATTTGGGTCAAATACAGTTAAGAGGGGTTTGGTGGACAAGTGTTTTATTATATAACTCCTAGCCTCCTCCTGTTCAGTCCCCCACTCCCATTTTTGATTGGCTTTGGTAAGTTTCGTAATGCAAGCCGTTTGAGTAGCAAAGTTCGGTATAAATTTTCGAAAATAACTTGCTAAACCCATTAATTGACGAACTTGTTTGACGTTACGAGGGGCTGGTGAATTGAGCAATGCAGATACTTTAGTTTCACTTGGTCTGATTCCTTCCTGCGATATATGTCTACCTAAATACTCTATATTGTCAACAAAAAATTTACATTTTTTTAGATTTATTGTGAACCCTGCACAACTCAAAGCCTTTATTGTCTCCTCTAAGTACCCTAATCCTTCTTCAATGGTTTTAAAAGGTATTAGTATGTCGTCCATGTATACTAAAAGAAATTTAAGGTCCTGGACAGCTTTTGTAATAGCTCGTTGGAACACAGACGGACC
Organism: Thaumatotibia leucotreta; assembly: GCA_025490895.1. Classification (NCBI taxonomy): domain Eukaryota; kingdom Metazoa; phylum Arthropoda; class Insecta; order Lepidoptera; family Tortricidae; genus Thaumatotibia; species Thaumatotibia leucotreta. The sequence goes on from JALPQI010021377.1 coordinate 8,372, forward strand.
ATTACAGATGCCAAATGGCATTTTTAAAAATTCGTAGTGCCCGCTCGGTGTTACAAAAGCTGTATACCTAATGGATTCCTCCGATACTGGTATTTGATGGAAACCATTTTTCATGTCAATGGAAATGTAATATTTTGCATTTCCTAATCTGTCAAGTTGGTCTTCAATGAGAGGGAGAGGGTACCTATCTTTTTCTAAAATTTTATTCAATGCCCGATAATCTATGCATAGTCGATCAGAACCGTCTTTTTTTTTAACCAAAATAACGGGGCTAGCGAAAGGTGAATCACTTTCCCTGATTATATTTTTATCTAGTAATTCTCTAATGATTTGATCTACCTTCTCCCTCTCTACAGGAGCTAATCGATACGGTCGATAATGGACAACATCGTTATTCTTAATACGTAAATTCAATTCACCAGTTTGTACATTACCAGTTTCAGCTAAAACCGAAGGGTATCTTAGAAAAATTTGTTTAATTTTGTTTTGAAGTTTATCATCCAAATGATCTATCGTTGAAGTTAAATCGTCTAAATCCGATGCTGAATGAATAAGATTGACTTGTGTTTTAGTTGAAACTGATTTCCTAATTAATCGAGAACCAGATGAATCAGTTACGATTTCTATATCCGGGTAATTAACAACGTTACGGCCTATTAAAAGTTCATACTGAACATCGTAATCCCTGGCAACATGTAAATCAAGTTCTATGCAAACATCATCAAATTTTACAACTACACTAATCATGGCAAAAATATGTATCTGGCTGTGTCCTATACCGTTAACATATGTTGATAAGGGCGTGAGATGGCATCCTAATTTTCTAGCAGTGGACTCTTTTATCAAGCTTATGCTCGCTCCGGTATCAATTAAGCAGTGTATCAAATAATCGTTAATAAAAACTGGGGTGAGATTCAGTTCAGCCTGCCTAAAAAATTAATTTCTTTTGTTGGGGCTACAGTTATTACAGAAGAATTATTGGATTCGGCACGTTGTTTATGAAAACAAACATTTTCAGTATGCCCTAACTTTTTACAGTACGTACAAACTTTTGTACGAAAGTCAGTCGGAGGTCTAGGTGCCTGTGGAGTCTGGCTGGTTACTTGTATTGGTTTGTTTTTGAAACATTCGGTCTGGACATGACCAACCTTATTGCAATTAAAGCATTTCTTTTCGCTAAAAAATTTAGATCGCTTTACTCCACTGGGTCCTGGACCACCGATATCTTTCAAGTTATTGCCATCAATCGTTCTTTTCTTGGTCTTCGCGTATGTTGACAGTAGAGCTATAAGAGAAGGTGTAGTGGTGGCTCCGTTATTAAGGGAGGCCATCCTAATGTCAACGTCACTTATACCGCCACAAAGTATTTCAACTAATTGTATCTCAGTAAATACTATTTTTGTATTGCGCAACAGTCTCAACTTCTCTCTTGCATATTCGCCATAAGATTCAGCAGAGTCGGAGGAGTATAGTACAGCTTTGGTTAGCCTTTCCGAAAGGTTTTTCTTTTCAGGGTAGGCATTGGTAATATCAGTGCGAAAATTCGTCCAGGATCTGCCCTCTAAGGGTTCCCAGCTTTCGAACCATTTTAAGGCAGACCCTTTCAGAGCTTTACCGGCTTTGGCTGCAGTCTTGATGTCACTCCAGTTAAACTCCTTGGCCAGAACTTCGATGCTGTCGCACCAGCTGAAGGCTCCACTGTCGTTCCGCTCAGGGTCAAATATCGGCAGCGCAATATCGTCATCCTTTTGATTTTTTTGCGTTGAGACAGCATCACGAATCGCTTTCAAGAGATCCCCAATCGTTCCAGAGCTCATTCTGAAATTTAAGTAAAAGCATGTTAAGCCAGGTATTATCCCACTTCTGATGAGAGATTTTTAATAGTAAGCTATTATTTTTTAGGATCCTATTCGGATGTGTAAGGAGACTTTAAGGAGGTTTAGGTAAAATGGTAAAATTGATTAATACCGTTTTCATATAATTAAGCTTATTTTATTTGTATAAAGGGTATTAACTAGATTTGGAAATGCCAATAATAAAATATGATTATTACAAATTGTACGTCTATTATTATTTATCTAGCAACAACAGCAATAGGTAGTTTATCAATATATTTCTCATAGCTATAGCAAAAGCAGCAAAATTATAGTTAGGCAAGTACTTCACACAGTAACCAGTTGGTGTATAAGTTGCAACATAATTTAATTAATAATTTATTTAGAATTTAATATAATACATTTTATCTATTTGAACATTTACACCATCTGATTAGTTAACAATAATACAGTAGTAGAAAATATAACAAAATTGACACTTAACTTCTTTCTCGTCGGTCTCCTGTCAAACAAGTGCCCCTAACTGCCAGACATTCACTTTTATATTGATTTGCCCTTACCCCTTCTTCAACTAAAATGGCGCCACAACGATAATCGGATGTTTACCATACATCCGGTTATGTTCATAATAAAATATTAGTATTGTAGGACTAAATTCAAATTAAGCAAATCTATAATAAATTATCTCGGCTAATACATATTTTATCTAGATTTCTTATAAGCTATGGATAAATTGATAGACGATTGTAAGGCAAGAATAATAGTACATCCGGTTGGCGTATTAAGGTTCGTATGTAAATCAATTGACTACAATAAACTTTGCGTTTATTCCAGTACATATTATTAAAATAGTAATTTTATTGTAGTCAATTCATTGCAATTGCTTATGATATATTGTAAAACTTATATTACTTGTGTACTGGCAGCTATGGTCACGTGACGTTCATTATTTAAACTAGTTTTTTTAAACTACCTTGTTATTTCATTGTATAAACTATTAGATCAAAAGTGAAAACGTAATGGAACTAGACGTAAAAACTGTAAGTTAATCTTAATAAATATTTATCTCACACGCGCGAGTCCGACTCGCACTTGGCCGGTTTTTTTTCATTTTGATATTATACATGGAGGGTAAACGATAACGTAAGGCGCTGGTCCCACCGAAAGCGAATTAGCTATTGATAGCTCGGCTATAAAGAGAACAAAAGAAAATCGCTCGAGTGTAAAGAAAAGAGACACGGTGCCATTTATTTTGTAGTTCACCGCCGAGCTAGTAGCTATACTAGCTATGCTAATGTCTAAGGCACTGGTCTAACCGCGAGCTACAAGAAAATATGAACAGCAGAAGTTAGTAAAATTTTAAAAACCATTTTTTTCTTCTTTTTCAAATTATTCATTCAGATATAAAATTGTCTACTCGTGAAATGACGTCGATTAATTAGCGCCAAAAAAAAAATCTATATTATTAATTTTTAGGTACAACTCACACTTGACCAAAATATTGACTATGCCAAAATTGTTTTCTCAAAAAAAAAACCTAATGTCTTCTTTCCTGTTTCTCTCCCATCTTCTATAGTTTCCGATTTACCCATAATGTCCCTTCCTTAAAAAAACACTGTATATCTATCACTGTACATAGATGTGCACAAATTCAACAACAATGTAGCTAGTGAGAAGCACTTTAATGTTCTAAATAAAGAAAATGTTATTTATTCTGTAAACAAACGTCTACAATTCACTGAATTCTGTATTGGTTCAACTGAAATCTTTCCTGGCCTCGAAAATTCCCAAAAACATTGCAAAGCTTAAATATATCCGTTCCGCGGGTGTCAGTTTTAATAGGCTTTCTCTCTACATACTCACACAGATTCATATTCAAGATTCAAATACTTTAATGCAGGGATCGGATAGCGGTTTTTTCTCCATACAAAAGAATGGTTCGAATTCCGTTCTTTTCCGTTCTTCAAAGTCAAAGTATTTATTTGCTAAGAATCATGGTCAGGTACAGTTGGTCAACATAAAACAATTTAAGGTTCAACATAATTCACCATAATTAAAATAACTGTGTATATATTTTTTGTTAATTGAGCAATTCGAAAATACGGTGTTTATAATTACTTAAAATGATGAGTTATACGTAAAAAGTGTAAAAAAATCCCTGCTTTAATGTTCAAAAAAACACAAATTACACATTATAAACAAAGACAGCGAATATATCTTCATTAATTACATAAAAAGGGAAACAAAACGTAATAATAATCTTAATCTAAACATGTCAAAGAACAAAACACATGTCAAAAACAAAAATGTCACACAAATTATACGTTATACACATTAATTATAGAAATTAAAAGAAAAAAATACAATAATAATAATCTAGTCATGTCAATCGTTCGATCGTTATAAAATAGTATAGTATAGTGTAGTAAATAGTAGCATAGTAGGTAATATAGTATATTTACAGTAGTCATTCAAATCACGCACTGTACACGTTTGTTGGTCTATCTCTCGTTTCATATAGTTCTCTCTTTTGCTCAAAGGTTAACTGGAAGAGATCCCTTACAGGGATAAGTTCGCCCTTGTACCTTTTTGAATTGTTGTGTATTTTTTACCTGTTTGATTTGTATGTAATAAAGAATTTACATACATACATACATACATACATACATAGTAGGTATGCTTTTTTTTATAAAAACGTCTTAACGAGATTGACGTCTTGCTCATAGGTAGGCACCCGACAGCTATGTTTGGTTTCCCGGCGTCTACAGTAAGTAATGTACTATTTCCAGAAAGAATCTCGGCGAGACTTATTTGCAAAGTCCCGTCTATTTATGGCAAACCTATTTAATTTCCCTGGCTAGCTCTCCGTCTAAACAAATTCCTCAAATCACTCAAATTAAGCGAAATTTAGGCATTTCATAAAAATGCGGATAGGTGCCTGTAAAGCGCTCGAATTTGCCAGAAAAGCATTTTTTAATAAATAGAACGGAATATTTATAGCAGAATGGCAATGTTGTTTACAATGTTTACACTAGGCCACGTTTTCACTATACTCTGTTTGGTTTGGTGTTTAAACAAAGGTAAACAATCTTGCAGTATCTTTTTATTGAAAAATGCGTATAAAAATCCAAACTAGGTACTAATTAATGAATCAAAAACAACGTTAATAACTGTATTTCCTTGTTATATTATGTATATTTGCTAAAACTTATTTTCTACTCGTAGTCTTCGATAAAAAGATTTCCTTCAACAGCCTCTCATCACCGTCCCCAAATGACGGTGCAACGACCGTCCCACCCTTGTGGGATGCGACCCGGCCACAGCTGCAGTAGCGGAAACGCGGGAGCAGCCACACATACTCCAGGAGGAGTATCGTTTGTATATTCAGTTCAGAGGGTTTCCGATATTTTTTCTACCACAGGCGTCGCTACGTAGGCTTGAGGTCCAAACAGCTGTCAAATTCATAGGTAGTGAACATAAAATATTCAAATTCTATTATATTTCGAAATTTATTGGTTTTGTAATGGATTACGACTAGAAAACGGTCGCGAACCGAAAATTGAGGTCTGAACCAGGGGCACAAAGTCACTGGCACTAAATAAAATTACTAGAACTTTGTTAATTGAATGAGAATTATCTTGGAACTCATCTATTTATTTATTAAGTAAACAATTTTCGTAAAGTATTACATGGTTTTAAGAATTTAAAAAAAAAACTAAAAATTAATTCTCGTGTTTATTTTGACAGTTTGTTGGACCTTAAGACACAGTGCTATCATCTCACCGCCCCATAGTAGCAGAAAAAATATCAAAAACCCTAATTAGCGGAGCTATTATTTAATTTGGTGATTATGGTAAAGGCATAGGCGTATAGGCATTTTAGAGCAAATAATCATCAAATTAAGAATAAAATGTGTGGAAGCAATAAATGATTGAGTTTTGAGTATTGAAAAAAAACCGACTTCAACCGATTTCTTCGAGATCCCATCATCAGACCTTGATGATCAGAGACTTAGTGCCAACACGGGACCATTTCGGTTGGCTTGATATTCGTCCATTTGTCGTGCACATGCTTAATGCAAATTTAAAACTTATAAGTATGGTTTTCTCTTGCATGCCATTATCAAAACTGGTCCAAATTAAAATGGGACCAATCGGTAAGCAACAGCTTTCAAATAAAAAAAGAATCATTAAAATCAGTTCAACCAGTCGAAAGTACCCACGTAACAAACATAAAAAATCATACAGTCGCGTTGAGAACCTCCTCCTTTTTAAAGTCGGTTGAAAATGTATTTGTAAGACTGAAAGTTGTTAAGGACGACTATGTTGTACTCATTTAATAAAGTTTCGTGCTTATCATGAAATAGAAGATGATTTTCAACCTGTCAGAAACTTAGCGGTTGAATCCTTGTTATTGGCATTGACTGTAAATAGAATAATTTGATATTGATAGTTACTGGATGAGCTAATAATACCGCTCAAATTTCTCAAAATGTTTCTCAATTTCAAAAAACAGAAGAAAAAGTATTATTACCGTAAATAAAAATTATAAATAAAAAAATTGTCTCAGGTCCTGCTGGGGAGATAGAGTGCCCAGAAGGCTTACCGCGCTGGACTGGATGCTTAGCCAAGTTGCCAATCGCTAACGCTTCGTAGCGTACCGTAGTTTCCCTCTCTGTCACTCTTTCACATTAGTGCAACAAAGACAGTTAGCTCCCTTTCGTTTACGATTGACGATTAAGCGTTAGCGATTAGCAACTTGGCTAAGCATCCTGCTATGCTAAGTCTTTGCGAGAAATACTGGCCAGCTCTCTGGTCACCCGACGCCTCTATAAGGCGCTTGGAAATGTCCTTATAGAGGCGCCGCGCACTTGGCCCCCACGGCCCCAAAGTTTCAACCCCAAACGCCGCAAAGATGTAGCTGCTACCGAGGGCATTTTCTCAAAATGTATTTGTAATTGGAGTTTCTAATCTCGAAGAATCACTCACGACTACGTATCGTTGGGGTTTTTAATACGGAAATATGATTAAAAACAATTTTCTCGATAGAATTGTTCCTCAAATTCAGATCTTGTTTGTCACTATAATTGATCGCACGGCTTAAAGGGTAGTTCTATGCGATTATTCTGTCGCACCAATCAAGTCATTACCATTCCCAAATTATTGAAAAACTGCCTATAAATAGTGGAGTCATTTTCGGTTATCTTGTAGCAGACACATGTCTGTCTGCTATTCTGGCATAGTTGTCTCGTTTGCTTTTATAAAACGGAAAAAAAAGTGGTGATGGTAATGAACAATAAAAATGCGTAAAAAATCGCAAAGAAACACCCTAAAATAACCTGACTTCATTTTCGAATACCTACGATAAACGCATCAACTGATTCTAGATACTTATAATACGGATAGGTTGGTGTGTATTGTCAGCCTCCGTAGCCTAGTTGGTAGTGACCCTTTCTACGAACCGGAGGTTCATGTTGGAATCCCGGCGAGGGCATTATTTGTGTATTTATTTATCACAAATATTCGTTCCTTGGTTGTGGCTGCCTATGTATTTAAGTATCTATATTCACATATATGCACATTGTATGTATGTATCGATTATTTCTACAGGGTGGGAATGAGTATACAAGCAGACTTTACCAATGCATTTTTGATGATAAAAGAAGTAAAAAAAATTTTTGTGATATTTTGATTTTTTTAGTAGATGACCAGTAATAAATAGTAGGGAAAGATTTTTTTTTCAGTGTTTTAGAAATTTTTTTGTAGCTGAACATTTTTCTGAATCTTTTTTCTTATTTTCTCTAACTTTAATCAGTGTGTATGTCGAGATGAAAACTACTAGTGTAAGAATTTTAATCGTGTAGGCATTTTTCAGTGACTTGTGATGTATAATAATATAGTTTTTTGAATAACATGTCATTATCTCTTAAACTGAGCCGAATCCAGAAAAGTTCATATGACATTATAGCCTCAAAATGTGTTCAGGAATACACCTTTCAAGTTTGTCGGGCTACTTACTAGCCACCCTGTATAGTCTCTGGTACCCACATCACAAGCCTTGTGCTTATCGTGGGATTAGGTCGATGTGTGTAAGATGTCGCAAGACATTTATTTATTATTTATATTTGATTAAAAGCACAGATTCTTATACAGAGTTGAAATTATTTTTGGGTCAGTGAGGGCAGCTACCAGATCCAGCGTAGCTACTACGTCTTAGAAGACCATACCTCGATTTTAAATTAACAAATGTGTCGTTAACATTATTTGAAGGTGAAATTAATACTTGAAAGTATATAATCACCAAAATAATAATTTGAAAATTAATTTTAACTCTTTTTTTTAAGTCAGATAAAATTAGGGTACGGGTTCGGTCGCAAAAAATTGTACCATAGTTTGTTTTTGGTTGTCCTCATTTTATTTTTGTCATGGCATCAGTTCTGTTTTAAGAACGAATATACATTCCACATTCATGTGAAAAGAAACTCTCTATAGTTTAGTTAGAACCATGAAATCTTGATTTTCCTTACACATTTCTATATATTTTCGTTTTTTTTTCCATTGTCACTAGTTTTACTCCATATAAATACTGTTTGTCCAACTACTACACTAATTAAGGAAAATATGAAATTTTAGCTAAACTTTTGTGCTTTATTGTGTTCGTAAGTTGGGTTTGAGTTCTGGGTTACTTTTTCAACGTATATACAAAATGCCGTTATTGTATCATTAAACATAATAAATTTATTCAACTTGGAAAATGTGTCCAATTTTTTGTTGCGTGTGTAACGTCATGAAAATAACGGCATCAAAACGTCTATTCTTGCCATACTACATAAACGATTTGGTTGCTTTTACCTTTTATTTATTGGCAAAACTATTGAACAAGACGCCAACATTCAGAAAACAAAAACGGTCATGTTTGTTTGGAATGAAAATTGACAATGTGTGTCGACGCGAGATTTGTCGCCGAAAATTGTTTTTCTTGTGTTAAATTGCAGGGTAAGTATTGGACGTTATTTCAAACAAATTAATAAAAGTTAATAAAGGTATGATATCGCTGAAAACAATGAAACTACGTCTCTGTTTGTATTTATTCGCAGTTTTGTGATAATTTGATTTGAGGTGATGTCGTTTGCTTTTTTCTGTCATGATTGTAACATATATAACGAAATGTGTAACGTTACGGTCATGACCGATTGTAAGACGGAGATAACACTTTATCAGAAATTCAATATCTTCTTAAATAATTTAATTTTCTTAATGATATTACTATTATGACATGCTTTTTGCCTGAAGTACTACATAGTACATAATTATATATCGTGTTCTGAACTAAGCTTTATGTTGATCATGAATGTAACGTTCAGTCACGTATGTAACGTACGTTAAGATGTTATGAATGTAACTGTACAATTTTTTGCGACCGAACCCGTAGGTACACATTTTCACAAGTTACGGGGGTACCTATAGATGTGCACATCGCGGGCTGATTTTCTGTTGTTTTTTCTTATCTTTTTAATAATAATATGCCAGCCAGTGTTTCATCCTATGCGAAGGCCTACGAACAAATAAAACATGGAAGCCGCACGCCATCGCCATACTAAATTGTCTTTCAAAAACGGTCCTAATTTTTAGTTGTCAAATGTCACCCCCTCTTCAATGCATCACGGTAATGAATTTAACCTATAAAAACTTAAACCGCCATTTAAACATAGTTGTGATTGGTCCGTCAAAGTTTTGATCGGCTATATTCCATAAACATTTGACAAAGATGTTGCGCCGAAATATGCGCGGTGTTAAGAAAAGTGCTATGTCCTGCCCATCTTGGCACAATTGAACAATTGTGTGTGGGGGCATTTTTGAGCTGGCATTAGACGCCCATATGTTATATATGGTCGCAAGCGAAGGCCAATATTATCATAAAGTAATTATTGGGGTAAACGTGTGCACATTGCGGGCCGATTTTCTGTTGCTTTTCTTAACTTTTTAATAATATGCCAGCCAGTGTTTCGCCCCATACGAAAGCCCATAGTATAATGAAGTAATTACTAATTAATTAATTATTACCTCTGAATACCCACTGGTATAATCCATCACCGTAGCATCCATACCCTTAATTAGAACAGCCTTAGTTGACTATCTTTGTACCTAGAATTAGACGTACTAATACAGTTATATCTGAATATTGTAGGCAGACCGTTTACAATTACTTAGATACTATTTTGATAAATTCTAATTCAGTTATACAGTATTTTACACTTTTATTTAATATCCTTGTGATATTTATACGGATAAAAATCTTCAGCGATCCGTCACCTCCTTTTTGAATACTTCATCTGCCATTTTTCTTCTTTTGTTTTCAACCAGTACGTCATCCAATCGCTTTTTTTATTATAAAGACTACTTTACACGATGGTAAATTAATATTCATAGACAGCAAATATTTAAGACTCGTCTACACAATGTTTTCCTATATTAAAACAGAAGTTTATTATTTTATATAAGGCCAGCCTAACACCTGTAAGTTCTTACGTAAGTTATAGGGACGGAGCTATACTAAGGAATGAGGTAGTGATATTCACCTCTCATTCCTTAGTATAGCTCCGTCCCTATAACTTATGTAAGAACTTACAGGTGTACGAGCGCTCTTACGAAATCATCACACTATGTTTCAACAAAAAATATCCCACAATGTTTTTGAACATTGAGGGTACCTTTCTACCAGAGCTATGCTAAGTTGACGCGTTTGATACCCATCCACCAATCGCAGCTACGCATCATTTAAATGCTTCTGATTCTGAGAATGTGATTGGTGAAAACAAAACGGAAAAAACTAAATATTCATAGTTTCCCGAAACGAAAATTGTTTTGTTGCGATATTTTCAACGCTAATTACTGCTCGATAAAAAAAATACGCTTCAGTGGCTAAGACCGACTTTACCGACATATTTTTATCGTTTTATTATACTAAAACCTGCGTTTAGTTACGGTTTGAGGTAAATTAAAAATACGCGCTGTATAGTGTTTGTAATAGCTTTAGTGGCTTGGAAAACTAGAAAAATAAATGTCGTTGCGACCGTGACGGCTCTATAACTCAGTCAAAGTAAATTGAATCGGCGTGGCGATGGCGGCAAAACTACCTTTTCGCAATAAAAATATTTCGTTTGAAAATGGGGGCCCTTTTAGCGCTTCAGCATATTTAGATAAGTCTATGTTTGCATCCGCCCTTTTCAGTCTACTGCTTAAGGCAGTTTAGGTGTTTTATTCAGGGTCATTTGCCATGTGGTGACGGCAGTAAGAATACATTTGTCACCACCCCAACTCATCCTGCGGGTGTCGTAAGAGTTGACTAAGGGATTGAAGTGTCACTGACCATTCTACAAGATTGATGATGGGCAGCAGCGTCATCATAGTGGACACATTACTGTGATCGTCAATCCGCTTGCCCAGCGTGGCGATTATGGGCATTTACCTCCTAATGCGTCTATACGCATAGTTAATAGGAGAGGCCTACGTTCAGCAGTGGACTAACATAGGCTGATGATGATGATGATGATGATGATGATTCAGGGTCATGGGGTCGTGATCCCACGTGTGAAAAACGTGTTAACGGCTGACAAGCAAAATTCACTATAAAAACTGTCAATACTTTTAGCAAACTCTTATGTCATGAATGTCATGATTGAATCAGAACTGACATAAGAGCTTTATTTCAAGTAGGTATTTGTTACTTAGTGAGTTTTGCTTGTCAACCGATGAGATGGTGTTTATGAAATATTGTCTTCATGATAAAGTTTCCCATGGGACCTATGTATATGAACGAACGTACTTTTTTTAAGCGCGCTCAAAACAAATTTTCGTGCAACCAATTTTTGAGTGCGAGTTACTCGGTCGGAACTATTTATTAATATCTAGTAAACCGGTAAGAGTAGGGAGCGTACAATATTTTACCGAACCAAAAACGTGTGTGTCTGTAACAGCTGACCAGAGAAAATAATATCATACATAAAGAAGAGGTTCTATTTTGATAAAACCTCAATAACTAGTAAAGTTCGAGTTCATTAATATGTAAACATTTCTCTATACTTATCCTTTCCAAATGTGTTTACATAATCATGAAACGAGACTTGAAATTGTCTTTGTCGCGTCTATAAGATAGAGTGACACCGAAAGAAAAGTATAGTCAAGGCATAAGTATGTATACACTTATTTTCTAATTTCTGGAGTATAAGGTCTAAAATTGTATGTTATGCCCTTGATTGTACGCTACGCTACTGAGCTTAAGGTACCTACTGGTAAAACAAGAGACACGGCGAAACTCGCCCGGCGGCGTATCCTTTGTTTGTGTTTATAGCCCATAGTTCATAGAAATCATAGCTTAAAGTAGAGGCATCGTAAGAAGTCGTTTTTGACGTTTGTTTGCACATGAAGTTCTGTAAATGTTCACAGTTAGTATAATGGAGCAAATGTCAAACTTCATTGTTGCCTGTACGGAATAGTGATGTTACTACTGTTGCTGCAATTTACCGATACGTCAATCGAAATAAATAAGTAAACCTTTTTTATGGAGGTACGAATAATTGCTATAATAGTAGGTACGCACATATTTTCTATAAGTTTGTTATGGTTTCGACAGGTCCTCGCGAGCCCGTGTGCCCGGTGGATACGCGGCTTTACAGACTGTGTTGAACTTAACAACCAGATTAATGTCAAAATTGTTATAAAATCACGTATAATTTTATTTATCGTAGAATAATAATTTATGTACCACTACGTTATCACCTAGATGTGCTCTGATTTTAATAAATGGTTTTAGTGACTTTATATACTGCATATACGGCATTTCTCTATTTGGCATACCTACATTGCACTCTGAGCTAGCATGCAAGTTTACCAACGAGGGTTGGGAGTGGACCGCTGCAGGCTGGCAAACTCGCGTCCAAGCTCATGGTCTGAACCACTGCCAGTTCTGCATTGACATTACTACCAAGTGAAACTACCTGCGTATATTGTATATCAGACTCCGATACTATTTGACCTGGCATTACATTTGGACACCAATTACCTTCTGCTATTAATTGTTGACAGCTATTATTTTTTTTAATGGTAAGTACCAGATCTAACGCCCTTTCGCACTTGACTGAAAATTTTACGACGGTAAAATCGAGCGTTTCACAACACTATTGTCAGCTGTCAAAAACGACTTCTTACGATGCCTCTACTTTAGTAGCTCGAGGTGAGACCAGTGCCAGCCAATTGCTACGCACGATATTTGCTAGTGTCGTATCCGCGTTAATCGATGTCGCATGAATGGTAAGTACATAGGATTATCCGTGCAATTTCCCAGTAAGCCTGCTGAAATGGAGTTCGGGCATCGAATACGCAATATAAACTACTATTGTTCTATTATCATCATGTACTTCAAAACAAACATTTCTACATTTTCATTGCGAGAACAAAAAGTGTAAACAAATAAGCTCGCATTTTGACGTCTTTAACACAATCGTGACACACGTTAGCAGAAATATTTTTACGATAACACTAATTAATATGGATAATTTTAACCAAAAATGTATGTGAACAGAAGAGACTATACATATATATATATATATTGATTATTGATAGGTTATTTTAAGTATCTTTTCTGAAATATCCCGAATTTTGGTTACCTGCAGTACAGGCTTTGCCTAGTGCAGAAACCAGGCTAACTTTTAAGTTTAAGATTAAGAGACTATACATGTATATTGATTATTGATAGGTTATTTTAACACGTTCATGGACAGTACGTCGACAGGCGTAAGTAATGACCCTTATGATATGGCACCACGGCTGTAGACGATGATTTTAATTTCACCAAAAACGGAACAACGTGTACAGCAGGCTATTTTTTATAACATTTATAGGAAAATAAAGTATCAGTGCCGTTTTAGGAAAAAACTCATACCGCTAGTGCCACGGCAAATATGATATTTACCCAGACTAATATTTTGTCACATGCACACAATGCGATACCTCGTGATATGGCACCTCGCCTGTGAGCGTTCAACTTACATATATTTTCGGCCATTTAGTTGTTGTGTGCCACAGCGGGAGGAAGTACGTACGTCAAGGTGCAACGAGGTGTAGAATGCAATTTTTTGATAAATGGTACGTATTATTTTATTGATTATTTGTCAAAACATATACTTAAAAATGTATTTGCTGGTTAATTCAATGTTCCTTTGGTAGATTATTCTTGACTGTGATGTTAAAAAATGATAATAAATCCGAAATATTTGTCTTTTAAACTGTAGGTATGCTGTCCTAAATAAATGTTTTAGTAACATATGACGTATTTTAAATTGTTTTTATTACTCTTGAAGTTATTGTTCGTAATTAAATTATTTATTTTATTTGCAGATGGCGTCGGGTAGACGAAAGATTACCAATATAATCGGTTTTGTCTGTTTGACAGTGACATTGACACGGATGCCAATAATCAGGACCCGTAAAGTGATGCAAAAGGAGAGCATGGTTCTGATGGGAACTACGAGCCTGAAAATGGGGATGCCTTAAGCAGTAACTCTGAGGATTACGAAATATTTAGTCACTCAAGAAAATTCTCCAGACAGGTGACCGACTCTGAATCTGACAGATCAAAGACCAAGAGTGTAAATGAAACATAATTATGAGGAGCAAGGTAATCAATCAACAAGTAATATTAACATAAGTGTCAACACAGAGCTGCTGGTTGCGGTTCAAGCGGGGGTAGATGAGAGCCATGACACGTCGCAGGTCATGGACTTCATGGAGAATTTAAGCCAGTTAGATGCTCCATTGCAGTCTCAATACCTCGATTTTTTTCCCTAGAAGGGAGCGTGATGAAACTGTAACTGGCGAGGCTGCAACTGTATCACCCGACGTTCAAAAGGAATCTCCCCCTACTAGCCCTGGAAGAAATTATGGACACCCTGAACCAAATAGCTCATTACCGGTAAATAAAGAAAACGTTATATCAATAATTTTGATTTTATTTCCTTACCCGTCTGTGAACATTATTACTGCAGTAAATATATGAAATTACGCTTGATGTGGTAGTCCGGCTCTACAGCTGGCCCGTATAGTCGTCTATGTGACTACGGCTGCAGGCGTGCTGCCCCAACACGCAGCTCATAGCTGGCTTCACACGGCACTCCGTCGCTGGACGATTTCGTCTGTCGACGTTACTGCCGCAACACAGGACTAGGAACACGTTTGATATGGCATACTGTCTATAGGCGGTAACGTCTCTGGGCGTGACTGTCGCAACACATATGTTCAAAACAAAGTAGTATGGCAATCCGTCCACAGACGTGTTACCAATTTGTATGAGAAATTTCTGTGCCGTATCACGCATCGTTCGAAGTGGCTGTGTGTCCGTGAACGTGTTAAGTATCTTTTCTGAGATATCCCGAATTTTGGTTACCTGCAGTACAGGCTTTGCCTAGTGCAGAAAACAGGCTAATTATTATTATATTATGTCTTAATTAAGCACTAGTAAAGTGCATTTTTGATTTTTGGGCTTCGTTCATGAAATTCATTGTAACCTATACCTACTGAAAACAGATTTCCTTTAAATTATCTATACACAACGTCAATTCCACAGGTTGTGGCCTAATATTTTCTAAGAAAGAGTAGTGAGTGTTTACTCTTAGATGGGTTTAACCGTACCTGATAAAGGTGTGTTTAGGGCATTTCTCCGAGCGTTTCAACCGCCGTAACTTCGGTGGCAACATTATTACCCGATTTCCGTGGGTATCTCATTTTTTTTTATATCTTGGTAGTTGTCAACGTCTTCCAAGATATCCTAAAATTCTTGCATCTCTCACGGGCATTAGTGTGATAAGGCTGCCGCCGAAGTCACGGCGATTGAAACGATCGGAGAAATGCCCTTTACCTATTATGTTGACATATTTGTTTCCGCATGGTTGCAGAATTCGGTCAATCCGACAAGAAACCGTCCTTAGGACCGCCTCACTGGTCGCACATAAGTTGTGGAAATTTCTAGAAACTGCGCGCAGACCAGTTTAACTAGATGTAGCAAACTGTTTCAATAATTCTTTGGCCAAATTGGTGCATAGCTATATTCACAATTGAACCAGTGACAATATCTAAACACTTATCTTTTTTTTTGTTTAAAGTTGTTTATGTAATTTAATGTTTTTTCTATGTTGATTATGTTTAGCAGTCGTAGCCAATAATCCTTTATGTAATCGTATATGATATAAAGATAAGTGATAAATGTATGAGAATGACAAATTCGAACAAAAAGTCATTTGTTAAGTCTTCCGCCTGCTAACCTCTAAACGTAACATAAATATCGTAACAATACCTATTGTATCTTTAAATCTAGGGTAAATTAAATAAGTAAAATTACAAATAGGTAGATCTACAAGTAACTGTGCCCTAACGAATTTCTAAGTACTAAGGCAAGGTACGGGTAAGTAATAACTTATAAGTAAATATCCAATCACGTGATAAATATTGATGAAAAAATTACCTACACTTTTTTTTATTTTTAACGACAAATAAAAAATTTGATTTCAACCGATTTCTTCAAAATCCCATCAACAAACCCTGATTTGGAGCCAACGAGAGTATGTATCTCGTGGTTATACACTTAGGCTACATTTTTTCCCGTATACCGTATTCGAGATTTTCTCGAACGTCGTACTGACAATAGACTTAGTGTGAATACGGTATGCGGGATCCGTGTGAACATTGTGTGTGGTATGCGGGAAAAAATACTCCTTGTGAATCTAGCCTTACGGTTAAGAAAAAAAAATAAAATTGTTTCACGGTTCTCGGAGATATCGAGTAACATTATGTTACACCGACAGTGTGTTACTAACATACATAAAAAAATCGAATTGGCAACTTTCTCCTTTTTGAAGTCGGTTATAGTAAAAAGACCAAAATGCCCGGCAACGTGCAAGGTTCGAGGACGTCTATTTATACATCATCTGTGCTTAACAGTAGCTAATGCTATTACTATAAGTAGTGGAAACTTCGAGGCAGCCCTAAGAAGGACTTATGAGCTTATGACGAACCAGTGATTCTGATTCATACTACAAACTTGAAAAAAGGTTTACTATTTCTAAATAGGTCACATATATTGATTGCGTCATAACCAGAGTTCGGATATCTCGTATCACGATAAGACGTTAGAGAATCACGGAGTCGATTTTAACATAAAAGTCAACTTTCATACTCATCCTCATGCATATAATTAGTCACAAAATACCTTATTCTCATACCTTTATCTACGTGTTCTATGGATATTACAAACTAGAAGCTAAAGTTAATAATATTTTTTTCACCACACTGCTCGTAAACACGCTGTTTGTCCTTCAATTTCAGAGCGCAAAACTGTGTTTTAATCTCTAGAGGTTAAAGTAATTTTTTTTTAATCTTCTGGATAGACTAAAGCCTATACGGCCTGAGAGTGCAATAAGCTTTTTGACGTTTGAACTAGACAGTACGTTCGAAAACTCAATAGTTTCAAACAGGTTCATACACATGAACCTTTCATAATATTATATTCAATATGCTAAAATCCAAATTATATACCACATTTTGTTGTATAAAATAAGTAAAAAAACTTTTAAGTTAAACGGTTTTTATTGAACCAAAAACTAGAAAATAAAAATTTATTGTATCTAACCGTAGATGCTACTTTCTGTAGATTACTCACGTGAAACTATTATCACTGTAGGTAGTCTTCCCAAGTCGGATGCTGAAAGCCACGCTAAGCCTTTATGTCAGTGGATTAAGCGTTAATCGGAAACTTTTATCAAACTAAAATAAAAACGTGGGGCGTACGCAATTGTGATTAAGTCACTATATATTTAAGAACACACATAGAAATCAAGACAGGAATAGTGTAATAAGTTTTGTTCTGGCCTTGATAAAAGCTGTTGTAGAACCTCTGTTGTAGAAGTGATGGAACAGATGGATGATTAATTGCAAAATTAAAGCTACAATTACATATTTTGAACTTGTACGTTTCTCTATAACAACGCCCCACGTTTTTATTTTAGTTTGGTAAAAGTTTCCGATTAGGTAACGCTTAATCCACTGACATAGAGGCTAAACGAGGCTTTCAGCATCCGACTTGGGAAGACTACCTACAGTGATAATAGTTTCACGTGAGTAATCTACAGAAAGTAGCATCTACGGTTAGATACAATAAATTTTTATTTTCTAGTTTTTGGTTCAATAAAAACCGTTTAACTTAAAAGTTTTTTTACTTATTTTATTTTCAAGTTTTTAGTGCAATTGTTAAAATAATTTCCGATACTATACCTACTTATTCTAGATCAAAGATGTTGTTTATAATATGTAATACAAACTATGCATGCTAAGTAGCGCTTATACTCTCGCGCTTTCATCACGAATCACGACACATATGTAAACGTAATGAACATTATTTTATGTGTAACGGGAGGCGAATCCCTGTTGAATAGATATTTTTAGAAATCCGACACTAAAAAAATGTTATTAAATATCTCGATCGACAAATGAAAACCAAAGGCTGGGCGT
>JALPQI010021378.1:0-15399 GCA_025490895.1 Thaumatotibia leucotreta
TTGCATTGGGCCAAACAGAAATATAATTGGCGCGGATATGAAAAATAAAGGAATTTACTTAAAAAAACAAATACATATATGTATAATATACATAATTTACACAAAATAATACATATACTTGTACAGTCACGTTTATAAATATACATGTATAGTATAAGTACACTTCGGAACTTATTACTGGGGCAGATAGTTCAAAAGTGAATACAGGTGTAAACAACTATTTATGTAGCTGACCATACATACTATACTACTATACAGTGTACAAACTTTTGATAGACCCTGGAGGGCTTAAATCCTTAAGTTAGCTTGTTTTACTTAAAGGAAACATTCCCTTATTATTAAAAAGATATAAAACTGCATTCAAAAAACCTTTAAAAAGTCATTTGTATAACCTGGGAATAGAAACAGGTAAAAATTAAGACAATTAACACTTGCTAATTTATTCCATCAATCGGCCCATTAAAAGTTTCCACGCTGTACTACACACTATGATAAGAACACAATCTGACAAAGTCATGGGTTAGTACTAGTCAGTTAGTATTAATACTTCTTATTGAATACAATCTCTTCTTTATCTAAAAGCACTGGCTGTTGAATGTCAAGTGTCATGAATCATATTCAGAATGTAACATTATTGTCATTGTACTTTCAGGGTCGCGTTTTATAAAGTTACAATTTACAATTTCGCTGTTTGCCTCTCTTTCTAGCCAATAAGTGCGTGCGTCAGAGAGGCAAACAGCGAAATTGTAAATTGTAACTTTATAAAACGCGACCCTGAGCTTCAGTCAACTACTATGTTTGGAACTAATGTCTAATATGAGTAAAGAACCAAGGAACAACGTGATTTCTTTTATTACTAGCCAAAAAGGTAAACAAGTGTTATTATGGAACGGTTACAGGCACAACTTAAATGTAACGAATAAGGATGGAACGACTCGCTGGAGTTGTTCTCGCAGAGAATGTAACGCATCAGTGAAAATTGATGGCGAAAGAAAGAAAGTAATGGACCACAGCAAACACTCGTGTATGAGATGTGAAGCTCAAAATGAAATTGACATTTTAGTAGACAAATGTAAAATAGATGTTTGCACTAGCGGTGCACCAGTACAGGAAATTTTTGAATCCAACTTTGAACATCTTGACCCTTTGTCGGAAACAGTTGAAAAGATGCCATTGTTTACATCAAAAAAAGATTCTCTTTACAGAGCGAGGCGTAAACATTTGAATGTGAAATGTACTGAAACAAGAAATTTGCGTGATGTCCAAGTACCTGAAATTATAGCCGAAGACTTTCTGGTGGCTAACGATGGTAGTGAAGATAAGATACTTATATTTTCTACAAAGTTAACCAGAAACACACTGAAGCATATATCAAGCAAATCTCCTAAGTTTTACGGCGACGGCACGTTTAAAAGGACACCTGTGCCGTTTTTTCAACTATTTTCACTACACGTTGATTTGAATACTGGCGACGATGGCACCTCACTTCGTGTATTACCAGTGATATATGCTCTTCTCCCTAATAAAACCCAAGAGACATACGTACGGCTGTTTCAGTTAATCAAAGATAAATTTAATTTTGAAATTAACCATTACATGTGTGATTTTGAAATCGGTCAAATGAATGGGATGAAAGCTGTTTTTCCAGACTCTAAAGTTACGGGGTGTTACTATCACTACAGCAAGGCAGTGTGGAAGAAAGCCAAAAAAATAAAACTTACTGAGACCTATGAAGGATGCCACATAACAAGATTGGCGGCTAGTTTACCGTTGCTGCCGCCGGATCATATTCAAGATGGTTGGTTTGCTATTAAAGAGGAATGCAACAGTTCTGGTGAAGAGTCAGATTTCATAGAGTATTTTGAATCTCAATGGGTAAAACTTTTACCACAAATAATCAGTTGTGCAGGTGAGAAACAGAGAACGAATAATAGTATTGAGGGATGGCATCGTAGAATAAATGCACGCATTC
Source organism: Thaumatotibia leucotreta (assembly GCA_025490895.1). Lineage (NCBI taxonomy): Eukaryota > Metazoa > Arthropoda > Insecta > Lepidoptera > Tortricidae > Thaumatotibia > Thaumatotibia leucotreta. Next base: position 1,973 of record JALPQI010021378.1, read on the forward strand.
CGTCTAAACCAACACTGATATTATTTTTCATGAAATTGAAAAAAGAAGCCCTCTGGCAACATTTCAAAATAAGACAAATGTCATTTGAGATTAAACGCGATCAGAAGGACATTAAGTTTGATAAAATGTATACAAATGAGTTGAAGTCACTAAATGAGGGTAAAATCTCTGTGCTGGCGTTTCTCAAGAAAATATGTCAATGTAAAAGGCTTTTAGGTGAAATGAATTAATTGAAGTGTTTAGTTATTATGCAAGAAAGTTTAAGTTCCTCTAGTTTTATTGGTTTTGTTATTTTTAGTCAAGGTAACAGCTTTTTTGTTTAAGAAAAACATTATATAAATTATTTAAAATAAATGTTAAGGCACAGATTATTATTAAACGGCTATGCCAAAACTTGAATATTATTTGTTGTTTATTTTTTCTTCCTCAGAAAAATTACAGATTAAGCAATTGAGTTGTTTTCATCCCTCCTTTGCTTATTGAAATTTTCATAACGCATTCACTGCCACCAACGCATATATGCGTTTTCTATACTTTCACCCAGTGCCTTCAACGCACAAACGCGTCTATAGTAAATAGTGACGTCTGCCCTGTGCCTTCGGGGCACAGGTGAGTCTTGAATATGTATGTTAATATCAATTTATAGACTCCTATGTGTGTCGGTGGCACTGAGCATTAGTTGGTTGACTTATATGTGCGTTCAGGGCACGCAGCAAAGTGTGGCACCAGGCGAATGACCATTGAAAAACATGAGGCTAGCAGTGAATGCGTTAAAATTAACGACATTTCCAGATTGAGTTTTTGTCATGACTAAGGTAAGGGAAGGTTACCAAAATGCAAACCATGTCTAACAAGACATAATGCATTTCAGGCATTTTGCTACTAGGACCTAATGCGATTTAGGTAAATCAAAACAGTAGACATGGTGCATTTCAGGCATTTTGCTACTAGGACCTAATGCGATTTAGCTAAATCAAAACAGTAGACATGGAGCATTTCAGGCATTTTGCTACTACGACCTAATGCGATTTAGGTAATTAAAAAAGCAGACATGGTACGTTTCAGGTTTTTTTCTACCTAGCCATTGTGCGTTGTAGGACTTTTACTACTTAGGCCTATTGCTTTTTAGATGACCTGATCATGAGGGGAAATGCTTATAAAATCGTCATTTTTTGCCTAAAAAATCTGGTAAAATATATGCTTAGATAGCAAATAGGTAGTAAATCATAGTATATAGAAAGTTGCAAAATATAGGGTCTAACCACGAAATAATAAATGTGGGCAGTCATCCTGACGTCAGAATGACTGCCCACTTAATTAAATTGATTTCTTTTTTAAAACTTAGGTAGCAAATATGTGAACATAGGTAGTAAATAGTAGCAAATAGGTAGTAAATTATGATGGTACTCTAACACTGATCCGCTATTTTGGTCAGTCATTCTGACGCTCACAGAATATTCGCAGTAGTTTCTATTATTTTCAGTTTATTTTGTCAAATTTCGTATTCTAGTTGGTAGTGACCCTGCCTACGAAGCTAAATGTCAGGGCTTCGAATCCCGGCGAGAGCGGTATTTGGGTAGGTATTTATTTATCACAACAATTTATTCCTTGGTTGTGGCTGTCTATATATTTAAGTAGATACTTAAATATATAGATATATATCTATTATATATATATATATATCGTCACTTGGTACTAACTAGCATCACAAGCTTTAATTGAGCTTACCGCTTACTAGGTCGATTTGTGTCAGAAGTCCCAAGGTATTTATTTATTTATTTATTCTTAGTAGGTACTAGAGTCTACGTAAGGTGAAGGCCTCTGGTACCAAGGCAAGTCCATATATCTCACGTGCGTTCACTTTCCGAACGGACTCTATCGACCTTTGATAAATTATAACTTTATAAACCGTTTCTATAAAGTATATTTCAAAATCAGTAGGCTTTTGATGGTTCCGTGTCTAAAAGAGGACATACACGTAGCAGTAAACCTGCACAAACTTTCATTTGAAACCATGCCCTCGGCCGCGGCGCTTGATATCGACGCGGTAGCGTTAATTGGTTTATTATTTATTTTATCGAAGAATAAGAAATATATATGAAGATAGCAATAAACGATGGTGGAAACCATGGTTATTGCAAAGAAAAGAGTACTCTCAAGTGAACTTGTTGAAAGAATTGAGATTTGAGCCGAATGATTTTCGCAATTATTTATATATACATATATGTCTATACACTCCTCCATGATAGTGTTCCGCTCACGAGACGACGACATTTTGCACAGCAACGCGTATGCGTCCTTCCCTGCTAGCAACCACTGGACAACTGACGACTACGTACGACCGACCCACACACGCTCAGTTTTGCCTGCACAGTTGAATTGTACAGGTCTACCCACACGCAAAAAATATCAATTTTCAATATTTTTTTGGTTGCATGAGCAGGTGTGAAAACCTGCACAGTTCAGTAACATACACGCTCCGGTTTACCTGAACAGTTGACCTGTACAGGCAAACCTGTCAGGTACACCCTTACGTGTATGGCCTGCTTAACGTTTGTTGTCGTTGCCGTCACGCTCTATGAGTCCAAGAGCGAAAGTTACACGCACGCACGATAAACGACAAAGCGCGCGGTTGTTTTGTGCGTTAACCGCAGCGTTAGGCTACGCACATGTGATCATCTCAACGCGCTTGCCACGCCACGTCTGCGTTAGTTACAAATTCCCTAATAAATGAAACGCCTCCTGCGTTTTCCGCCGCGATTAATGCATAAAACGACGGCGCGCTTTAATGCATGACCATCATAAGCCAGCAGGTGTTAAAATAGGTAACCTTTTTACCCCTTTTCCTATTTTACCGAGGTACTTTTTTATTGAATTCTCTTCTTCAAATGTAATTTTCTTATTGGATCATAATTCTATTATATTGGGTGTCTGATTTTAAAATGCATAATTATGACTTAATTTTCACTATATTTTAGAAACTTAAAAATTAATGGCTTTTTTGCCTTTAGGTAGTTCTGGAGTAAAAATACCTTATATATTATATGATGAGTTGCAAACGCAAGATATAAGTAGAACCAAACTTTAATGAACTGTCTTAATGACCTAATCCAGCTATGCCTAAAAACCTGAAAGCCACAGAAAAGAAGCCACTTTCCTTAGAATGAGTCATGATTTGTTGAGCAGGACATTTACTTACTACTTGCCTTACCCTACTTAGTCATAAGACATAATACTCATAATATGAAAGTTTTTTGTGAAAGGACTAATAGAAGAAACATGGAATAAACATGTTATTATTTTGGTGAAGTTGTGATAGTTCACGCAGTTCACTATACTATTATAGGCTCAAGGAAAAAAGGAAAATTAGTCGAATTAATAGAAACTGGCAAAAAATATACTATGATTTTTACGAATAGCAACAGTTATGCCCCTGACTACCTATGAAGAAAATATTAATGTACTGCACATAATCAATATAAAATTTATTATTATTACCTATTGGACAGTAATCTGAGGTATCAGAAGCCAGAAACAAGCACTTTCACTTACATCAACTGAACTCTTTGACAACTTTCAAGGGAACTTTGGCATTTACCATCATCGGCTATTAAGTTTTGGACCACATTTTGCCAAAAACATTTTGTCAGGAAATAGTTAGAATTCTAATATCAGTTTGCCGTGTGGTGAATACATTTGTCACCATCCCAACTCCTCCTGCAGGTGTTGTAAGAGTCAACTAAGGGATTGAAGTGTTAACTGACCATTATTTGATAAAAGATTAATGATGGGCAGCAGCGTCATCATAGTGGACACATTACTGCGAACACCAATCCGCTTGCCCAGCATGGCAATTATGGGCATTTACCTCCTAATGCGCCTATATGCATAGTTATTAGGAGAGGCCTACGTCCAGCAGTGGACTATCATAGGCAGATGATGTAATACTGACACAGAAATATTGGGTCCATAAGAGGATGATTGTTAAACATTATATTTTATAAGTCTTGATACTTATATTTATTTATTTTTGCCATTTAGAAATATCAGTTTCTGTGCATACATATAATAACATAATATGATTCTTAAAACATGTTTTTGCAATAAACAATAAGTAAGTCATAAAATGAGGATCAATATACCAAAACACAATTTAGTCATTTTGTCCAGCTAAATATCAATAAGCGGCCTTATGTGCACCTGCTGCAGCGCCTTCACGGACACAACAATAGATATAATATGTAAACCGGCCCCAGCAGGCGTATCTATACGATATTCCTTTAAATTTAATCTTCAATGGCCTCTAGGCTATTAGAGATTAAATGGAAAAATGGGCTATGTTGATGAGGGTTGGATGGGTTAGAGATGAAGCTATAGAAACGAAGTCTGGAGATCTGCCCTGCCATAATCATTACACTGTTAGTGAAGCCGGCGGTGACTTGCCGACTACACCCGTTTAACACACAGCGATACAAGTAAGTAATAATGTATTCCGCAGTTTTTAATTACTTTTGAATGCTTTATGAGGTGTCTTAAGTTTTTTTGAGAACTTTAACAAGATTTTATTAATCGTTTTTTTGTGGCAAAAGTTTCAAGTCAAGCAAGCCAAACAAACCAAACAAAGCACAAAGTGTCAGTCACTGTCAGTGTCACTGCTGTCAGTGTCAGTTTCCGCACGTCACTCAAGTCACTATAATATGCCTTCTACACGATCGGATCCAATCCAACCACCAATCGTCGTGATGTCGTGATCAACCATTTCCGCCACTTCCGCACGATCGGGTGGCTGACTTAACTTGTCAGTGTGTCGTTGACATGGATATAGGATTAGTCGTTGGCGATCAAGTCCAACGAGCTCGTCTGTAGACAAAGGCGGCAAATATAAAAAGTGTAGGTGGGAAGAGTTGATTGTCTATGGATAAACAACTCTTCCCGCCAACAATATCCTACGGAAAATTTGAATTTGCCGCCTTTTTCTATTGACAAGTTGGTTCGACAGAGCATGGCTTAATTTAATCGAATCCATGGAATAATATTGAAAAAAAAAAACTTTGGATTAGTGTTGTACATGTACAACAATATTTTTATCGACACCACCTTTTACTGCATTCTAAATATTTTGCAACATATTTGTTGATTATCAAATTATGCGGCGGTGAGATGACAACACTGTGTGTAAGGCCCAACCATGAACGAACTGTAAAAATAAATACTCAAGTTTAATTTTATATATTTTTTTTCGTAGGAATATCGTTTTATGATATTGTTAGAGGTTAGGCGAGGACCCTGGACATGGAAAAATTGCACAACTTTTCTCAATCATCACTATTTTGCAATAAACGATTATTATTATTTATATATAAATACACTTATAAAAACATTATTTACTCGTGAAGACTCATGTCAAAAAAGTGTCTTGAAAGGTTCATCATTCTAAGACAATTTGTTGCGTCAAAGGAGATGCAAAGCGCGAACTAACAACTAGACTAGCTTAGCTAGAGCTCGTGTTTTCTCCGTGAACGTGAAGTCACCGCCCGATTTGCACACATGGTCCAGAAGGTAAATACATATAAGTCCATGTAATTTCACGTCAACGTTAAAAGTCCCCTAATTATATTTCATTGTCGTTTAAATTATTTTTATATGACGGATTGCGTAGAACAAATATAGTAAAGGTTTGTAAAGGCTCATTGATTTTAATTTTAAATCCTCGAAATTTACAAATTTCGATTTTTGGGGTAGTAAGCCAGGCTACGAGTAAGCGTTGCATAGTAAAAACAATAGTTGAGTGATTTATACATACATTTTTGCTGATTTGAGTTACTTCGTTACATTGATTATCTTTTAAGGAGGTAAGCTTTTTCTATCTCAGGTATATCAACTACCTTTGGACATTTGAACTGTTGGGCTCTCCCATCTTGCCAGAAGCCATCCCTGAAGCCCTTGAAGTTCGGAGGCGCCTTCTCCTGACTGCTGGGGAAAGGTTAAAATGCATCTCGGCGCATGTCGCGCTCGTTTTATTGCGGGTGTGCTTGGCTGCTCCGAAGCTAACATATTTCTTGCGCACAGTTCCAGCATGGCTTTATCCAGACTGCATTGACTCCTTTGACGGTGTGTTAAAGGAGTCAGTGGAGTCGCTACGGAATGTCTCCCTTAGTTCGGAGCAGTGGATTTTGGCATCGCTTCCCGTACGGATTGGTAGTCTAGGTGTGCGTCGCGCGCGGGATGTGAGCCTACCAGCCTTCCTGGCGTCGGCGGTTGGGGTTGTGGCCCTTGTCACTCAAATTTTATGTCCAAATGGTGACAAGGTAACCATTCCTTATGCTGCCGATGCTAGGACGACCTGGACAGCTCTCAATCCGGGTGCTCCAATACCGGAAAGTCCGGACAGTCAGAGACTATGGGATGATGTGGGAGTCAGGCGGGAATTCGAGTGCCTTTTCGAGACTGCGGTAGGCGTTGATAGGGCGAGGCTTAACGCGGTGTCGAGGCCTGAATCTGGGACGTGGCTGCAGGCGCTACCCTACCTGCACCTAGGTACACCGTACACCGACGACAACTCCTTGCGGATTGCGGTTGCTTTTCGGCTGGGCTGTGGAGTTTGCAAACCCCATGTTTGTATATGCGGCTCAGTAGTCGAAGGTAACCGTCATCATGCTCTGAGTTGTTGTCGGGTGTGCCGGGAGGTTTCCACGGCACCACGCGCTCAACGATTTAGTGCGTGCTGGAGCCGCCGGGCCTTAACCGGTCTGATGGTAAAAGGCCCGACGGTTTAACTTTGATCCCGTGGGAGAAAGGCCAATGTCTGGTGTGGGATGCCACGTTCGCGTCTTCACACCTCAGCCGCACAATGCGATGTGCGGGAGCGGTGGCTGAGTTGGCTGCGGCGCGGAAGCGGGAAAAGTACGCAGTCCTGGCGGACTATTTGTTTGTCCCGCTCGCGGTGGAGATCACCGGATGTTGGTGTGTCGAAGCCTTAACTTTATTAAAGAGGTAGGGAGGCGGCTGCAGGGGGAGGGGTCAAGTTCCTCGCTCCGGGTCTTTCCTGCTGCAGAGGTTGTCCATTGCGGTTCAACGTGGAAACGCGGCGAGTGTAATGGGCACCTTTGTGTCGGGGGAGGCGCGGAGCGGGCTTAGCTTCCTAGCTAATAGGAGGTAATAATATATTTAAGAATAAGTTTTAGTTTCATTTTCAAATGTGTTTTAATTGATTTGTGATTTTAATAAATAAAATAAATAAATGTATAAAGTATAAATCAAATAATTAAAACTTTATAAATAACATAAAAAGCCAAAAATATAGATTGGATCGCTTTCAAAAAAATGTTCCCACTTCCTACACATTAACAAAATACATAATATATATTGAATCGCAGTAATCAGTACCACAAGTTAACAGTGCACAATCGCCATTTTTTACTTATTGTGATTTTATATTAATATTTATTTTTAAACATTTCTTTAGGATATACAAGTATTTTATTTCATAATAATGATAAAATATTGCACATGAATATACAATTAAATCCAACGAAATGCAATAAAAAGTAAAAATAAAAACCTTAATTACAAAACTAACAAAAATATTCTATCTTAATATTAAATATAAATAACCTCCCAGAGGTCCCCTGCCTCCGGAAAACTCCCCAAAATGCTGGCAACATTCCCCCTTTGTAGCGCCAAACCCAGCCTCTGGACAAAAAACGACCCCGCCCTAGGATCGCCCGAGACACCGATCAGCCGCGCCGACACTTCCTTGACTACCCTTTTAGTGTCGGAGGACCACGGACCCAGTGTCTCCATAGCAAGCGCGTCAAACTCGTATTCGACTTTTGACAGAAGCACCGAGTGAGTCTGTTCATTTTTAGGTTATATTCCCGTAGATATAATAAAATCACTCCCTTTTATTAACTTGGTGGTGGTTTATTTATATATAAATAGGATTATACAGTAAGTCAGTTATTCAATCAGGCCTAGTTGGCCTGTAGGCCAAAACAATGGATGGAAATGAAAAAGAAAAGCCCCCAGACGAGGCCGATGATAGCTCCGATTCTTGGACGACTGTAGGAGGAAATATTTCGAAGAAAAAAAGAAATCTAACAAAGTTGGAACTATCACCGGTCTCAAACTCCTTAGAGCCATCTTTTAAAAAAGTAACAAAAGAAAATTCTAACCTACCAGAGGATACAACATCAGTGACAACAGATAACAGAGTTATTCTTGACCAGGCTGGAAATGTGGAAAACATGGAACAAGAATTTAACCCTCACCTATACAAACACCCCGACTTGAGCAGGGAAGCCCGTGTGTATAGCTTGGATGATGATGGCCCATTTATAGTACACATCTCAAAGATATCACTGGCTAAACCAAATGTCTCCCTCAAACCCATCTATGTTGGCATGATATTAACCCGCGCTAACGTTAAGAATATCAAGATAGACGGTATAAAATCGGTAGGTCGCAATAGGGTTGCAGTAGCATTTGATTCTGCCAATGATGCCAACTTTGTCCTAAAAAACCCAGCTTTAGAAAAACATGACTTATGTGCAAGCATTCCCAGTTGCGTGCGTGGAGTTCCAACTGACTGGACAATGTTGGATCTTGTCAATGGCACGGATAGGAAGGATGGTAAGGGAAAGATCTTAAAAGCCCGTCGCTTACAACGCAAAATAACCAGAGAGGATGGTCCACCTTCTTGGGTACCAACCCAATCGGTGGTTGTTACCTTTGAGGGCCAGAATCTTCCCTCAAAGCTATTCGCTTACTGTTCATCCCTAATCGTAGAGGTGTACCAGCTCCCAACAATCCAATGTAGAAAATGTTTGAGATTCGGTCACATACAAAATCAATGCCGTTCTGATGCCCGCTGTTACAAGTGTGCTCAGAAACACCCAGGTGAGGAGTGCAATGTAGCCTCTGAGCATGTGACATGTTCATCACAGGCAAAAATCGATAAAGTTAATTATGTCAGAAAGGAACGTGTCATATGCAGAGGCTGCATCTCATGTGCCAGCGGTCCGTAGACCTTATGCCGATGTGGCTAATGCCACGTTTGCACCCAGTCATGAATCATCCCCGTTTCCACACTCCCAGCCCAATTTGAACAATTCATATGGCCCTTCCCCCCCCCCCAAAGATCCTCATACCGTAAAACAGTATTTATGCCACCCCGAACAAGAGCATCCCTTTCCCCAGGCTTTGATCGACGTGCCCATGAGAATATAGTCCGCCCTCCCCCATCCCAACTTCCCAATGGACACGCCTACGCTGACCCACACGATAGGGTAACTCCTAACGAAAACCTCCTTGAACTTGCAATCAAGGTCATTGCTAACATAGCCGCCAAATGGATTGAGATTCTACCGCCCGACGTTGCACCCCTCCTTATTACACTTAGCGAGCGACTTTCCTTCTCAAATGGCTTCCCAGGCCATTTTTCTACAATGGAACATTCGCAGTATAGTTCCTAAAAAAAGTGATCTTATTCAACTAATAAATAAATGACCATTCTGTCTCCGTTGCGGCTGTCTCGGAGACATGGCTGAGGCCTGGTTATCTTTTCAGGGTTCCGGGTTTCTCATGCCTCCGGGATGACCGGGCTGACGGGTGTGCAGGATGTGCATTATTAATTAAACAATCTTTTCCCTACTGCCAAATTCCCCTTCCTCCGCATTCAGACAGGATCAATGCCATAGCTGCTAAAGTTATGGATATTAACTTCATTTCCATATATATTCCTCATCCTGATCTAAACCTCGTTCCTGAACTGGATGCAATCTTGGCCTCCGTCCCTCCTCCTCATATAATACTGGGTGACTTCAATTCCCATAATATTTCTTGGGGTTCGTATCACTCGGATGCGTTCTCAACATTTTTGGTAGACATCTTTGACCAAATTAATGTGTGTGTTATCAACAATGGTATGCCCACACACCGAGTCTACCCAGGCCAAAATCCTCAATCTGTTCTGGACTTGACTGCATGCTCTCCAAATCTTGCCTCGTTATTATCTTGGACGGTACTGCGACAATCTCACGGCAGCGATCACTTTCCGATTATTATCTCCAAGCCTTCTTCGGTTCTGCCATCCCCAGCTCCTGAACCGCTCCTAAAATACAAAACTCAATCAGCTGACTGGTCAAATTTTTCACTACATATTGAGGCAAAAATCAATACATGGGACTCCAGTCCAATTGATAATAGGGAAAAATATTCGAAATTCAAAGAGTTACTTCTAGAAGCAGCCGATAGATACATCCCCCGTAAAAAAGATAGAAAGGATAAAATACCCTCTCCACCCTGGTGGAATTCCGACTGCACGGCAGCCGTAAAGGCAAGAGATGAGGCAGAGCAGATCTTCAACCAATCTGGCAACATGGAGGACTTCATTTCTTTTAAAAAGGTTTCGGCTAGCACTAAACGCCTGTTGGCTAAGTCCAAGAAACAGGGATGGAAGGAGTTCTGCGAGAGCTTGTCTCCTAGAACCCCCCCATCAACGCTTTGGAAAAAAGTGAAACGGTACAGAGGATCCTTCCAACCAGACCGTTGTTCCTCATTTGACAGCTCAACCTGGCTCTTGGACTTTGCCGACAAATTAGCACCGCCAACTGCCCCAGAAATGTCGTGCTTGAACTTTTCTCCTCTCCCCCCATCTTCAAACCTCCTAGACGATCCATTTTCTTTCTCGGAATTAAAATTAGCGTTGGACGGGTTGCGAGACTCTTCTCCGGGAGAGGATGGCATCCCATACTGTTTCCTAACAAAACTTAGCTCAGCATCACTTAATTATTTTCTTCTTATTCTAAATAATATATTCGATACCGGGGAGGTCCCAGAAGATTGGAGAACCCAAATTATAATTCCAATTCTGAAGCCAGGTAAGAACCCAGATGAGGCCAACTCATACCGTCCGATTGCGCTCTCAGCTACAATGGGCAAAATTCTTGAGCATCTGGTTAAAAATAGACTGGAATGGTTTGTTGAGAGTAGGGGACTTTTGGCAGACACGCAATTCGGGTTCCGTAAAGGTAAAACCACTATGGATAGCCTAAATATACTTAGCACAGATATCAGACTTGCTCTATCCAACAAGGAGGACCTTTTAGCATGCTTTCTCGACATCTCATCAGCCTATGACAATGTCCTTCTCCCAGTGCTCAGAGCCAAGATGCTACATCTGAGCATTCCTGGGAAGATTGTACAAATTGTCTCCAAATTACTCTTAGGAAGACATATTAAAATCCGCCATGGTGGTTCATTCCTTTCACCCCGCACTCTGTGGCAAGGCCTCCCTCAAGGATCTGTTCTCAGCCCCCTGCTCTACAGCATTTATACATATGACCTCGAGCAGTCTGTGGCATCCTTTTGTAAAGTTCTGCAGTATGCTGACGATCTTGTCCTATACACTTCCGCAAAATCCATTGAGGTAGCTTCTACACAACTTAATATGGGTCTTGGATACCTCAAGGATTGGCTTGAAGAACATGGTCTATCCCTATCACCTTCTAAAAGCTGTACTGTGACCTTCAGTCGCAAAAGAAACATGCCCATAGCGCACATCCAATTCAATGATGAAAACATTCCTGCTAAAGAATCGGTCAAATTCCTAGGTGTCATCTTGGACCGCAAAATGAGTGGCAAATTCCACCTTAAACACATAGCAGAAAAGTGTGAGAAAGGAGTCAATATTTTGCGAGCTCTATCAGGAGTTTGGTGGGGTTCCCATCCCTACTGCCAAAAATTATTATACAATGCCATCATTCGTAGTCACATGGACTATGGATCGTTCATTTTGGAACCATGTAATAGGGAGGCCCTAAAACAACTTGATCTTATACAAGCTAAATCATTAAGAATAATACTTGGCGCTATGCGGTCTTCACCTAAGAATGCGATGCAGGTGGAATGTGTGGAACCTCCTCTCGATCTACGGAGACAGTATCTTGCTGACAGATTTCTTTGTAGGGCCATCTCCTGTTCCAACCATCTCCTACTCCCTCGCTTGCAGGCTCTTGTAACAGCGGTCACTGGAAATGAATATTGGACCCATAAAGACTTGCCAAAAATAGTACAAAGCTTTTCCAAATTAAATCAAATTAACCCCATCATTTGCAAATCAAGTACAAACCCTTTATTTGAGACTAAATTTGAGACAATAATTTATACCCCTAATGTAATTTTAGATCTGGGAATTTTTAAACAGGACCCAGGTGCAAATACCAAATTTAATAACTTGTTAGAAAAATGGCCTGATTACCTACCTGTGTTTACTGATGCGTCTAAAATTGACCCTGCAAGGAGTGTTGGAGCTGCAGTGGTCATTCCAAAATTCAGCATTGTCCTGGCATTTAAGTGTCCTCCACAGACATCAATATTTATAGGCGAGGCAGTTGCCATACTGGAGGCAGTAGCTTATGCAGAATCACACAATATACAGAAAATGATTATATTTTCAGACAGTAAAAGTTGCCTTCAAGCCATTGTGGGTAATCAATTTAGAATGAAAACAAAATTCCCTTTAATCTTGAAGATAAAATCACTATTGAGAATCTGTGAAACAAAGGGACTTAAAATAATACTTGGGTGGATTCCAAGCCATTCTGGCATTTCTGGTAATGAGATGGCAGACAAATGGGCAAAACAGGCAATAGAGGTTGGAACACCAGATCATAATAAAATATATAGTTCGGATCTTTTAAATCAAGCTCAGGCCAAACTAACTGAATCATGGCAAAATAGATGGAGCTCCTCCAGATTGGTGGTAGGAAAACATTACGGTCGTATACAGCCGAATATCCGTCGTAAACCTTGGTTCTTTAAATTCCGCACAGCACCTAAATGGGTCACATCTACAATCTGTCGTTTACGCCTCGGTCCGGTGTGTACGCCGGTATTCCTAGCAAAAATCAGGGTGCGGGATAGCTCCCTCTGTGAGTGTGGACTTGACGAGGGAACTGTTGACCACATTTTCTTCTCCTGTCCGAGGTTTAACTATTCACTCTATGATGTATTGCCTGACAATATTCCGCGTCCTATTGATTTCAACTCGGTTCTATCTTTAATGGACCCTCCCCTAACTGCCATTCTCATAAAATATATTCAAGATCATAAAATTAAACTTTGATTTCCACAACCGTATATCTATCTGCATAATCCACACTATTTTATTAATTAGTAACTAAAACTGTATTTTAGCTTCAGACATTGGGATAACCTTTTTTTTTTTAGTGATTCATCCGTCATCCGCTTTGTTGGTTGCCTAACTGTCATCCGCTTCCCGCTCTTTTTCATTAATACTCGTGTTCGTCTTTTGTATGTTTGTTTGTTTGTGTTGTCCATAATACGTATTTGTTTTAGGTTTCCAGCCTATCCTTCCACAAAACCAAAATTTTACCGAACATTCTCAAAACTTCTCCAAAAGTCTA
>JALPQI010021379.1:0-20784 GCA_025490895.1 Thaumatotibia leucotreta
CAATCTCTAATATATTTTTAAGTAAAACGAACACAATACAAAGTAGTACCACCTTTTACAATTACTGTTTTTATAAGATGAAATGTATTTTTTAAGATTTCATGCAAAAGATACTCAATTATTCAGTCTGGTACATTTATGGATTTTAATATTATACTGAATTAAAAACGGTTGTAAATGCAACAATGTTATTTGAAACGTACTATGAAGTGTACATTCTAGAATCCTAACTGCCACATTCCGTATTGCGGCGCCTTTGTTTATAAAGAAACCTAAACCATACATATTTACTTTATTCAAAACAGCATTGTTGAGTACAGCGTACCCAACATTGCCTGCCGAAAGCTCCAGTTGGCAGAGCTCGGATACACGTGGACCGGTCTACTGATGAGGAGGGCTGGAACGGCAGGAGGGCTTTTCTTATTAATAGGCAGGATCCATTTTTCTTCCTTTTTGTTGTTCCTTTCTTGAGGGAGGTCAGCTTGACACTGCCTCCATACAAAATGCGTTGCGTATTTATACATCACTGGCCATGATTTTCAGCCAATCGTCAAAACATGTCGACCAATCATAAAGCAGCTTATTTCTGTTTCATGAAATCTAAGTCTGTTCTGCTCACTAATTCAATTGGTAGGTAAATGCCGCGCTCTGATTGGTGGACTTCACATTGTTCGATTTATACTAGCCTACTTTCGCTAAGATCTAAATACATTTACCTAATTTTAATCAATCCATGCCGTAATGTTTACATTTATTGATTGTAAATAAACTTTACACGTGGTTATCCATCATTCACAACAAAAACACATGCAGTATTGTTTACGTTCTAAACAATAGGCGTTCGACTCTCTCTATTGTTCTCCGTTACCTGCAATGTTTTGGGTTAAAACCTTTATTTTAAACATTACGTTGGGTCACTGGCCCAAGGGTCCATTGCATCATTTGAATAGGTAACTGACCTATATTTAACGGGTTATAAATTTACAGTTCTTACATTAATTAGGTTCTGGCGAGGTATCAAATGGTTCATACATAGTACAAAATGCAACATTCTAACTTTTATACGCTAAGTTCAGGCGATTAATATTAGCCAATAGGCGACGAGTTCATACTTCTAGGTTCTGTTCATACATTTGCGTTCATGAAATTACTTATACGTTACTGATTACTTATATCTAACTTAATTACGTGAGGATCATTTATTTACAGGATTTATCTTATTCCTAAGTGTTCATTGGTCGCGACGTCGTGTCGCTAACAAGCATCATATATAAATATGGCTCCTGTGATTGATGCATTCGAATATATTTTTAATTCAAAAAGGTTGCAAATCCTAATACGGCAGTTTTGATGAATGAAAAATCAAATTTAAGAGGATATTTTAAAATTAAAGCTGCCACATTCCGTTTTGTAACTCCTTTTTATATAAAGAAACATAATATTTACGTATTTATTTTATTCAAAACGGCCACATCTACAAATATGGCACTTTTGCTTACATATTTTTTAACGTAATCACTTATTTTTTCGTTTCATGGCACTTTTTCACAAAAAAGTCGTGCGTTTTGGTCGACGATCGAGTCGCAACTGACAAAATGGCAGTTTAGCACTGAAGTTAGTCTCGAAAGAGTGATAGTGCAAAAAGGGCACCTGCATAATTTTGATACTTTCTAACGTCAAATCGACAGGTGTCTTAGTGTCACGTAAAATATTAGTGCTTATAATGTCGTTTTTGCAATAAAATCATTTTTCACGGTTTTTGAGTTGTGTCGCTTTTGTATTTAATGGACGATATGTATCGTTTGTCCTGTTTCGTTTTACAGCAATATTGATAAGACGGAAAGGGACAACTGATACTTATAAGCTTAATAGGTTGGCAGACGTTCTGGAATAAGGGGGTAAGGTAAATACCTATTGTTAGTAGATGTGTTTCACGGTCGACTTGCGTAATTCAGGTGTCAGGGATTGCTCTCTGCTGGCAGGAATCGAATCAATGAAATAATTGTCTCATTCTATCTACAATTTGACATCCATACAGTTGCTACCTGTCACTCGATTCTGTATCAGCGATTATGAATCGATCTGTTAGCATACCGCGAATCACGATTGACGAGTTGCCTCTATCTCGCATTTGCATCTGTACGTAAGGGTGATAAGGAGGCAACATCACGTAGATATAAGTTCGTGGTAGGTCCTCAGTAGGTACCTAGCATGCCTATAATGACCTAGAATGAAAAACAGTGATCTCTATGAGCTCTATGGAATGTACTAGTTACCGTCGAAAAACAACAAGCTTTCGAAAGAGAATGCACGGCGAAAACTCTGCATATCTTAACATACGCTATCAAAAGTTGATAAATAATTTACTTACATGCTATTATCAACAGGGAAGGAATCCCTCATAACCGATCGCAACCGGTTCCCGTTCAAACTAAGCCTCTTCAATCCCTTCATCGTATTCCCATCCACCCTCTGAAGCAAAACGTCTGATATACCATTCTTACTCAAATCCAAGTCCTCCAATGCGGACATCGGCTCCAAAGCACGGGCTGGTATCTTCTTCAACTGATTACTTTGCAGATTCAACCTTCGCACGTGGGCCAAAGACTTAAAGTCCATAGAATTGAAATCAGCTAGTTTGTTATACGACAAATCTAAGTCTTCTAAAGCTCGTATCTTCGTGAAGAGGTCGGGTGTGATTTCGGTTAAGTCGTTTTGGGATAACGACAGTTTTTTCAAATTTGGAACGTCGCTGAAAGGGTCCGGCCAGTAGGTTTGGATTGCGTTGTTGCTGAAGCGCAGGGTTTCAACTTGAGTGTTAGATGGAAGCCTGGGAACATAATGTATGGATTATTTTATTTTATAGGATGTAATGTAGTAGACCCAAAAGTCAAGATCATTAAAATTTAGATGTAAATTATGTATAATAAAATGAGAATATGATACCTAAACACTGAACTTACTAGCTGTAGGTACTATGTACTTGTATAGTTCGGGAAATATTATTTGACCGACTGTTATCTTACTTATTAGTACGACCTTTTGTTTTGAGTTAACACTTACTAGACAATCAGCAGTCTAGCACTTTTATATTGTTAATGATGCAAAACAAAAGGTCGTAAGTAAGATAAGAGTCGGTCAAATAATATTTCCCGAACTAAAAGTATGTTATGTTCGGCTCGTTAATATTAGCAATTTCAAATTTGATACCTGTACAATCAGCTAAATATATGGTCTACCACTTTTCGACTACGATTCCGTGGTAATAATGTCGAAAATTGGTGGACCATATTTTTGCCTGACTGTACCTCAGATCTATGTTATATTACGTTCTAAAATATACTCGTATACTTAAATTTTTGATACAAGAATAGTTTAATATACCTATATCTCACACCTCGTACTATATTAACAGAAATTTCATCAGAATAATAATGAAACTTCAAAACGCTATATTTGTTTAGGTGTGCCTTAATTGCATGTAAAATGAATTAGCATACCTATAAGCAGCCTAGCTCAGCTCATTAGCCCACAATATCGCAAAAATTCAGAACGAAATTAGCATTAAACACGTGACACTTTTTTTTAAATGTTTATGGCTTGGATACTAGTCCTTTAAGCCAACACGTGACACTTAATCACGACATTCTTTCATATTGTGTACAAAGTAGGCGAGTTATTTAGCTATTGAAAAACGCCCCCGCCTCATGTATAACGACAAGAACATTGGATAATCTCGGCCATTTCCGGTAAATGCCGCGTGATTCGCGAAGTAAGATGGATAGGATAGATCAAGAACGTAAAGCCATGGACGTCTCCTTAACTGATATTAGTTCGCCGAGTAGGTATATGAACTATACATGTAAAGTCCATTTCAAATACGAAGGCCCTATTCCACTTGACAATGAAAAGATACTGCAAGATTGTTTACCTTTTTTTAAACACCAAACCAAACAGAGTATAGGGGTCTCATATTATTGTAACTATGACGAGGTACAAAATGGTTCATAAATCATTTTCCCCTCCAGTAGGTTGCTATTGCCGCCAACCTCAAAGTAGGTACGTAACAACGTAACGACTTGTGATTGATTAACTGACAGGAGAACAAACATACAAAATGGTTACAGATAACACGGACATTCACCTTGTTACTAAAATAATTGAGAAATTTGCGAAGATAAAGGAAGGATGCGCAAGAATCGTAAATTCTTATATTTGTAAATCGGTCCTTCGAGCCGGATATTCTTGCACGAAATAAGTATGCTATCAAAATATCGTCTGCTGACAAGCAAAACTCACTATAAAAAGTATCACTACTCTTAGCAACCTCGTATATCAGTCTTGAATTAGAACTGAGATACGAGCTTTAATTCAAATAGGTGTTTATTACTTAGTGAGTTTTGGTTGACAACCAACAGTAAACAGGGAGAAAAAAATGTGAGCTTAAAGAGAAAAAGTGTTATATAGTTTAAAATATTAGCGCATGTTACTAAAAGGAATCTTTATATCTATCTTTCATAATACGAAAACTGCAAATGGGTCAAACTCAAAATCATGTTATGAGTCTTTCCGGTGGACATTTTAAAAGTTAAGGGCTATGAGAGTTAATTTTCTTATTAAACCCTTATTGTCATTTATATGCACTCCTTTCCTATTGAATTATATGATAATAATCACGACTACACTCCTACCAGTTGCTTACTATTGGCCACAGGAAAGAGGGGCTCTACAGTTCAGCTGAACACGCACTTTTTCTTTCCTGTGATCGATAGTTAACAGCCTGTGGACAGGTAGTAATGATTTTTATCATACAACGCAATGAAAAAGGAGTACAACGTCTTAATGAAGATAAGGCTTTCATAAGAAAATCAAGCTTTATAGGCCTTAACTTTTAGATTGTCCGCCGGAAAGACTCCGAACATGGGTTTGCGTTTAACCCAAATTGATTGAGAATAAATCTCCCCTGAGGAAAACTTTCAATTCAATTTCTTTAATGTAAAAAACACATGTCAATAGTCAATTATACAATCATACAAATAAAATATACTATACTAAATAAACATCAATAAAAATCAAAATCCTAATTACATCAAAATTCAAATTAAGAATAACAAAAAATAATAAGAATAACGAAAATTAATTAAATTAATATAAAATGTCACAATTATTAATTAACTAACCATATTAATAAAACTTACTACATAAATCCAATAAAAATATTATAACCCAAATACATTGCAACTAATATATTCTATTATAATTCCCATAGTGAATCAACTCAAGTTAAAAGCGTCGGCCTATCAGTGCTATAAGATTATCAGTTCTCGTATTGAGTGTCCATTTATTGATGCTTGAAGAAATAGTTGAAAGCTGAAAGGGAGTAAAACAATTCTACTCCAATTGCGGATAGTTCTTATTAATAATTAATAAGTTGAAGATAACATTTTTAATCTAGTTGCATTGTGAAATGTTTGCTTGGTGTAATTAATAGGTGATTTGTGGTTATGTTCACGATAACTGTTTTTCAGATAGCGATGTTAAATAGATGTAGTTTAAATATTAGATGTCATATACCAAAGAAAAAACCGAAGTTTACCAACGCCAGAGGTGGGATTTGAACCCACGTCTTCAGCTTTCGCGGCTGATGTTTAAACCACTCGGCCATTCCAATTGGCGATATTGTGAGACTGAGCTCGAAATGACTAAGGGTGGATCAGATTTTATAATTAGACTAGCTACCCGCCCCGGCTTCGCACGGGTACTATACATAAAAACCTTCCTCTTGAATAAATAAGAATTAAAAAAAATTCTTCAAAATTCGTTGCGTAGTTTTAAAGATTTAAGCGTACAAAGGGACATAGGGACAGAAAAAGGGACTTTATTTTATACTATGTAGTGAAGTGTCAATCTGGTTCGAAGGACCACACAGGAGTACCGCGAAAGCTTTCATTGATGATGATGAAATGCACAGGAATTATTATTATTTTTACTATACTATGTATGTGCAATAATAACTTAATATAGTGATAAAGTATACAATCATCGACGTTAATTTTATTTTTTAAATTAGGCTCGAATTATAGCAAGGCACTCAAGTGAGTAATTGTACGTATTCTTAAAAGATATAGCCTGTTATTAAACCTGGCAATGAAATATATCCGACGCTATGATTCAAACCAATTAACCTTTTTTGTTCAAGTAGCAAAAAGTACATACCTACCTACGCATACAAAGATGTACTTTACCATACCTAACTATTGTCTTGACTATGATATACATAAACCAAAAAACTACAGTAAAAAACCCAACGTAATAATATTAAAAAGAGCTCTATCTATACTACAACCATAAATGATTTTTATAGGTACTATTTGGCCTAAGTACATTTTATCATCGAGTAAACAACGAAATTAGCCCTAAAGGACTATTAAACAACGATAAGCGACCAAGGCAAAATCAAGTGACAAGTGTTAACTATTTACTTTTTAATGTGTATTTGTACTTACTTGCTCAGGGTTGAAAGTCCCAAACCCTCGAATGCCGCAGACACTTTCAGCCCGTTAGGATTCTCCGGCCACTCGATTTTGTCTAAATCCGGCACATTTTCTATCCGATCCAATTCCGAACATTGTATATTGAACACTAAATCCGTCCCATCGATTTCAGGTATCTCACTGCACGTGCAAACAGAGCATAGTTTGATTAAATTCTCCTTTTCTGTAACAGCATCCTGGCCACTCGTAAATTTAAAAATAATAAAGTAAAACGTCAAATATATTTTGGCGCGCATTGTTTTTTTTTTAATTCGCGGCGTGACATGCGCGTTCGACTTTCGATCGAGGTGGAATGATAAGATTCTTTATCGTGGCCTTATCTCTGTATCGGGTGTGTACATTGCTGAAAATGACGCAGAGGACAGATAATATTGGATTAAGGGGAACTGATGAGTGGTCTACGATACGCATGTACACAAACATGATCCATTTAAAGCAAATTCCGGAAGCTGGACTAAAACACTTCTAAGATATTGATGAGAAATTCTAAACAATAACAACCGCACCGCTTTAGACGCGTAGATTCAATGACCATCATGTATTGTATAGGCTACCGTGGATGCGATCAAGTTCATTAACATGTAAACACGTTTGAGCCTTATTTCAAAGCTTTAAGGTTTAGTACTGTTTACTTGTTAATGGCGATGACGTAGAGTAAGACGATCCGTGTAATAGGAGCCGCGGCGAGTGCCGGGATCTAATGACAACATTACGGATTGCCGTCATTAGCTATGCTATTGGTAACAGGTCGAATTCCATTGATGACACGAAAGTTTGCATCTGGCTCTTCCGTACTACAGTAGCATTCATAAGTTCTAACGATTTATAAAGATTGGATTTAGCTCTTATTACAATGACGTTAAGAGTATGTACGAACAAAATCCGCGAAATCGGCCTGTCACATTAGGTATCGAAGTTACGGTCTCATTCGAAATGATAGTATGCAGAAATATCGTGAAACTGGGCATATAAACATCAGTACTGACATACTCATAAATCGTAAACTTCCCGCTGTTTGATATTGTAATAAAAAGAAAAAATCGAGACAATAAATCTGTATGTGTTTCTTTTCTACTTGCTCTATTTGTTTTTATTTGTAGGAATTTCTACCAAAAAAATCAACTGGGTGGAAAAGGTTACTACAAATGATAAGACCCTATAAAGAGTAAGGGAAATACTGCATATGATATAAAATACCTAGCGTCAAGGATGAATTATTGGACACCTTGAGATTCACGATTCCATGGTTTATCCATGGTTATCTATTCTGTTCGCCGTACAAAACAAAACAAAAAAAAACCTAAAATCTTGCATTATTTCATAATCACACACTTTCAGAACTCAATATTGGTTTTATCACAAACTTAAAACCTTTAACTTTGAGTTCACATACATTTTTAATTAAAATTATTGATATATGATATTCATTAGTGTTAACGTAGAAATATATATCTACGATATGTGTCAAAGACGTCAAATGCTATGGAAAGTCAGCCATAATTGTTTTCATTTTTTAACCGACTTCAAAAAAGGAGGAGGTTCTCAATTCGACTTATTTTTTTTGTTGTATTGTTGTTACCCGATTTCTCCGAGAATCGTGAACTGATTTGATTTTTTTTTTTGTAATTGAACGTGTATAACCCCGAGATGGTTCCGTTGGCACCAAGTTGCGGTCTGAAGATGGGATCTTGGAGAAATCGAGGGATCTCTTCAAATGTACCTACATGTATGGCGCTTTTGGTAATTTTAATTCATTTACAAGCATTAGCATTCAGAAAGTAGGCTTTGATGATAGGAAACCAATGATGGAAACAAATCGGGGATCTTGGAGAAATCGGTTTTTTAATTTAGTGATTATTTGGATTCTACTAGCGAATGGTATAGAAGTGTCTATGAGCAAATAGGCATACGTAAACGAGCCGTGACATAATAAGGAATCACGGTCAATTGAGACAATCGGCTCAAGCATTTTGGATATGGTTTTAGAGATAACGCGTTATTTAGGGCAGCATCAATCAACTTTATCAACCGGTTAACTCTTAAAGTTAAAACACACCGTAGCCAAAATGCTACCAATGAAATAGTATTGTAATCAAGCCAATGACAATTTTCTTATACATAGACCATTGATCCAGTGTCTCAAATGCGGTGTGTATTTAATTGTACAATAGACAATCGAAATCAGATGTACCATATGTAATTATGGGTTGATTATAAATAGTTTAACAATTGTCCTAACCAACAGTAGCCATCATAAACAATTAAACATGTATACAATACTAAGCTCGTAAATAATCCAAAACATTAGTACATTAACGCCTTCACCATAGAGTCGTATGATATTAGCAATCCGATATCGTCGGGGAAAGTGTAATACCGCGTTAGATACGCGTATACACATGTCAATAAGATTCTTATTTCAAACATACTTCTATGGAATCTAATCTTTATCTGCATGTGTTAGTTACGCGGTATTGCACCTGACGATATCCAAATTGTGTGCCCCTATGTCCTATGTAAATTAAGGCGATTGTACAGTCACACAGTTTCGATAGTTTGTCCATACCCGACCGTATGCAAAAACCAATGTTTAAAATTTTCAGTTTAAGGACATAACAGGGTGCTTAGCCAAGTTGCCAATCGCTACCGCTTCATCGTTAATCGCACATAACTGTCTTTGTCGCACTAATATGAAAGAGTGACAGAGAGGGAAAACTACGTTACGCTACTAAGCGCTAGCGATTGGCAACTTGGCTAAGCACCCAGGGGATGTATATAATTAAAAAAGTTACTGAGAAAAATAGATATATATATATTCAATAACATATTTGTATACAAATACTTACTTACAATGTTATTCTTATAGATTATTGTCTTCGTATTTCATGCAACTTATTTTGATACTTCTCCTGTGAAATGTCGACCATAAATTCCCAAAATAAGGAAGAATACTTAAGACTTGTAAGCATAATCATACTAACTCGGAAGACATTAAAAAAAAAATTAAAACCCTGTACAATTTACGTTCTACTAACCAAACACGTTTTATAACCAAATATTTGGAATGTTAACTAGAATAAGTACGATTTCATTTTAACTCTTAACAAGTGCAAGAAAAACGTTTTTGATAATTTTTAAACAAAAATAGTTAACAATATGCGACTAGCTCAAAGACTTTTAAAGATACAGTCACTTTTTCAAATACCCATTTGAATTATGAAAATAATTCAAAGTTGATTAAACTTACTCTTAAATATAAGTACAGTAATAGTGAATAGTAATATTATGCACAAATTGGTATTATGAACAAATAACAAACTGAAATATCATGTCGATCAAATTCGTGTTAGAAAAAGAATTTAATTCATCATACGGCATCTTGTAAGAGTAGAAATCTACACCAATAATCAATAGTCTGTATGCATTTGAAACTAAAATAAAACTACGAGTATAAAATGCTGAACGATTGCCTAAAAAACTTAGTAAACCAATTCTGACAGCCAGTTTGACAGGACTTAGCCCAATTCTTTTAAATAGGCGTTATACCGAATAGGTCTTTATTGCTGTGACGGATTAATCCGCCCGGATCTATGGTGCGAATATATCCGTCGTTCGCGAGAAAAAAGTTCAGTAACGCATTAACCCTTTGACCGCCACAGTCGGCCATCGACGACGAAAATTGTGACTACGACGCCAACAATGGCTACAGCCGTCAAAGTCGCCGAAACAGTAGCGACCTACAGATAGAGTGCAAAATTATTTTCATTCGATTTTTCACAGAAATGTCGTAATTCGTTTTGCTGTGACACTTACTTGTACTGTGCCATGAACTTCAGTAGGTATCTCTTGCTCTAAAGCTATTTGAGACAGAAATATAAATTCGGACATTTCCAGGAAAATACGAAGGAAAAAGATTTTGCGCTACATCAGAGGCCCGTTTCTCGAAAGCTAGTAACTTGTAATACAAGTGGAAGTCTCTTTTTAAGGCACTGGTCTCACTGCGAGCTACTAAGCTATGAACTATCGGCTATAAACACGAACAAAAGATACGCACTCCCGTGTAAAAAAAGAGACACGGCGATACTCGCCCGGCGGTGATAGCTGAAAGCTGGGCGAGTATCGCCTTGTCTCTTTTATTTACACGGGAATGCGTATCATTTGTTCGTGCTTATAGCCGATAGTTCATAGCTCAGTAGCTCGCGGTGAGACCAGTGCCTTACACTATTAATTAGATAATGGGCCTATTGCATAACTAGTAGAGGTCCAAATGGAAAAAATTGTGCGCTGTGAGTTACAGTTTTGTAATTTTTACCAGAGCTAGAGGGTGTAAAAATAAATATTTTTAGATGTGGAGGGAAAACCAATTCCCCCCCTGAACGAGGGGGGAGGGGGGTGAATGTGCAAACGGAAGGGTTATGTTTAAAAAAATTTCGTCTAATATTTAGGCCTACTATTCATTGTTTGGTATCATTTTCATATAAAACAGACACGGGGAATTCAGTTTTGATAATAAACATGAGGATTTTCATACATAAAAAAATAATTATTGGTATAAAGGTAAAATAATCACCGTTTTTATTTTCATTGTTGCGTTATATAAGTATTACAAAATGAATATATGAAAATAAAAAAAATACTACAAGATAGCATATTTATTCTAGTTTCTAAAAATATATACTTTTTGGAACTTTCCATGCAAAAATAAGTTGTAAAAATTGCAACTGTCGCGTACCTCGAATAAAAAAGGGACGTTGCTTTGACTTATTGTTGACAGTACGTTTCTACTGCGGGAATTTAGCGATTTTGCGTAAACAAAATGCTCCATAATGTCTGTTAGGGCAAATTGCATCAACCTGGGTTAACTAAGCACCCCGGGTTAAACGTTTATTTCACACGGAATTTGATAATTGATAAATTTCTTATGAAGTAAGTGACTGACCCGGCACTATACAGAGGATATCCGAGACATCAGCCTATGTGATATTAGAATGACTCTTGAACAGCTCAAAAATAACAGGGCGTCTGGGGAAGACGGAAATATAACTGAGCATCTGAAGCCAGGTGGTAAACCAATCCTTATGGCCCTTCAGAAGTTGTTCAACTCCGGAAGGGAGAACGCCTTAGGCATGAAACAGAAGAGTGGTGGTACTGTTCTTGAAAAAAGGTGACAACGCCTTATTGAAGAACTACCGATCCATCTCACTTCCGAGCCATATTTATAAGACGTTTTCAAGAGTCATTTTACGAATCGTCTTGCATACCGGCTTGATGACTTCCAGCCTCCCGAACAAGCCGGTTTCCGAATTGGCGTTTCGTAAATGTTATACAGAAGACCGAGGAATAGGTATAACCTGCCCCTCTGTTTAGCGTTTGTGGACTACGATAAGGGGGGTTTCCATGACGTCCTAATGCGGTTTAATTTAGGTCGAGAGAAAGGGACAAGGCTATACGAGTCGTGTATCACTGCCCCTTTCCCAAAACCTAAACTGAATCGCATTAGTACGTCATGGTAACCCCCAAGGCCTTCGATTTGATCGAAACTCTGGGCGTACTGCAGTCTCTTTAACGATACCAAGTAGACTACCGCTATTTCGAAATGTTGAGGTGTTTGTACGAAAGCGCCACTATGTCAATCCGACTCCAATACCATAGCTTGAAGCATATTATACTGCAGCGGGGAGTCAGGCAAGGAGGTGTTATCTCCCCTAATCTGTTTACCGCTGCACTGGAAGATGTCTTTAAGACTGGACTGGAAAAGGTGAGTATCAACATAAACAGCGAGTAGGTACCTCACTCACCTTCGATTCGCTGATGATACGGTGGTCTTGGCTGAAACCTTGGAAGATTTCAGTACGATGCTCGCTGACCTCAGTAGCGTCTTCGAGCGAGTTCGTCTTAGGATGAACATGGATAAGACGAAAACTCCCGTTACAATCGGAGACTAAACTCGAAGGTGTAGACGACTATAATATACCTAGGACAAGCTACGCAGTTAGGTAGGTCCAACTTTGAGTAAGAGGTCAATCATCGAATCCGACTAGGTTGGGCAGCGTTTGGGAAGCTACGACACATCTTTTCGTCCAATATTCCGCAGTTCTTGAAGACAAAAGTATTTGATCAGTGTGGCAACAGTGAACAGTGATGATGATGACATACGGTACTGAAACGTTGTCGCTTAGAATGGGCCTCATCAGAAAGCTTAAAGTCACCCACAGGGCAATGGAGAGGGCTATGGTGGGAGTCTCTCTGCGAGGTCGTATTAAAAATGAGACGATCCGCAGCAGAACCAAAGTATAGCTCCATAGCTCTCCGAATCACTAAACTAAAGTGGCAGTGTGCGGGGCACATTTCACGTAGAACCGATGGCCAATGCGGCGGCCTCGCAGGTGGAAGGCACAGCGTGGGTAGGCCCCCCACAAGGTGAAGGTCTCAGGAGTACGCTGGATGCGAGTGGCGCAGCACCGGTCATTGTGGCAATCTTTGGGGGAGGCCTATGTTCAGCAGTGGACGTCTTTCGGCTGATATGGTAATAATGATGATTTATGAAGTAAACGTTTAACAATTGATTGTCAAATTCCATATGATATAAACTTTTAACGTGGGTGAACTGGGTTAGTTGTTTAGTCCCGGTTAGTGAAAATTACTTTTATCGTCTTTGGTAATGAGATCATTACCTAATGACACTTTGTAAAAATGATTACCCATTCCGATTCATATGATCAGATACTATATATCATACATGTGATCATATAGACCAGATATATAATATACACGCGGTTAATCGATAAAATCTAAAAATAGAATCTGATAAAATAAAATTCTTAATAATCGTAGGTTATTTAAAAAAAGAAGATCAGAAAATATTCAATTTACTTTCATATCAATAAATATTTACAATTGTAATATGAACAACAATATGCAAGTACAAAAATATGTATAATCTATGAGCAGTTGCCGGCACAAAAGTCTCTTTATTGAGATTACGCGGCTGTTTTTGTTGGAGGTACGCGTCAGGTAAATTTTTTTTTCAGTGCATTTTTGTATGAAAGACTACTAAATGTGTATATTTTTAAAAACTGCAATAAATATGCTATCATACACAATTTTTTTGAATTGGATTAGTTTGTTTTTTAATACTTATATGACGCTTAAATTAAAATAAAAACAGTAACTTTTTTACTTTTACTCCAAAAAATCTACATTTGTATATGAAATTGCTCATGTTTATGATAAAAAATGGATTTTCCAGGTCCGTTTTACACGAAAATGATACCAAACAATGCATAGTAGGCCTTATTAATTAGTAAAAAAATATTAAACGCAACCCTTCCGCATGCACATTCACCCCCCTCCCCCCGTGCTCAGGGGGGGAATTGGTTTTCCCTCCACATCTAAAAACGACTATTTTGAGACCCTCTAGCTCTGGTTAAAATTACAAAACTGTAACTCGCAGCGCACAATTTTTCTCAACTTTGTATGGACCGTGACCCTTACTAAACAAAATACAACTAATATTACAAGCGGAAGTCTCTTTTCTATCCCTCTTACTAGAACTAATACTACAAGCGGAAGTCTTTTTCTAGTAAGAGAGATAGAAAAGAGACTTCCGCTTGTAATATTAGTTGTATTTTTTTATGCAATAGGCCCAAGGACTTCCGCTAGTTCCTCTTGTATTATAAGTTACAAGATTTCGAGAAATAGGCCCCTGTACGCGATAATTAGTTAAGTTCAATTTCGCTTAAATAATCGTGAACGCATGGAGCTCGGCATATTCCTACGCCGTCTGGCGGTTAAAAGGTTAACACATTCACGGACGCTGTGTGACGTCATCTGTCATAGGCCAAAAGAAACAAAAAACTACGCGAATGCTATAGCATTCGTGTCCACAAACGTGTTAATCCGCCTTTGGGTCGATGGTGCGGATATATCAGTCGTTGGCGTGAGTGACCGGTGAGTTACCGGCATCAAAGCGCGTCGTGTTCCTTGAGGAGGAAGTGACCGACGAGTCGCTTCTGTATGTCGGTGACGCCGCCGTAAATCTGCGTGCCGCGCGCGTCCCTGTCACACAAACAAACAAAATAAATTAAAATAAAACCGGTTTCTCTAAGATCCCTCCAAGACCCATCATCATCATCACGGTTTGTTTTTATCGAAATCGGTTTGCGTGATACCGAGTTGTTCGTCCATTTCTCGGGTATTTCTCAGAGCTTAAATGGACATCTCATTCATCTGGTCACGTTTTTTTGGAAGTGGCTACATCTTTTGGTATAATTTTCGGTCGTCAGATACAGCACCCATTTCTCTATAAGACAATCAAAGCCAACCTCAAATCATTCAACCAATTCCAAAAAAACGTGACCAGATGAATGAGATGTCCGTTTACACTCTGAGAAATGACCTCTCGAGCACATGCTCAATCCAATTTTATGAATTACTAGCGACCCGCCCCGGCATCGCACAGGTACTATACCTACATAAAAAACATTCCACTTGAATTACTCTACCTATTAAAAAAAATCTCATCAAAGTCCGTTGCGTAGTTTTAAAGATTTTAGCGTACAAAGGGACATAGGGACAGAAAAAGTGACTTTATTTTATACTATGTAGTGATAAATATTGGATGTCATATACCAAAGAAAAAACGACCAAGATCACCAACGTTCGAGATGACCCCTCGGCCACTCGGTCACAATACGTCCAATTTTATGACATATGATTTTGTCATGGATGGCATTGTCAGAACTGGACCATATTAAAAGGTGACCAATCGGTGAGCATCAGCTTTCAAATAGAAAAAGAATCAAAATCTTCTTACAGTCGGAAATTCGGTAACAAACAAAAAAAAAACATACATTCGAATTGAGAACGTCCTTTTTCAACTGACTTAAAAAAACTACTTCTCAAATAAGTATCAAACTGTTGGACTTCCTGGAAACCCTTAATTTTCAAACATGGTCATGACACACCTGTCAAACTAAATAAGAAATAGTCTGCGACCATATATAACATGGACGTCTAACGCCAGCTCAAAAATGCCCCCAAAAAACAATTGTTCAATTGTGCCAAGATGGGCAGGACATAGCGCTTTTCATAACACCGCGCATGTTTCGGCGCAATATCTTTGACAAATGTTAGACTGTAGCCAATCAAAACTTTGATGGAGCAATCACAACTATTTTTAAATGGCGGTTTAAGTTTTTATAGGTTGATTTTGAAATTCATTGCCGCGAAACATTGAAGAGGGGGTGACACTTGTCAACTAAAATTCAGAACCGTCTTTGAAAGGCAATTTAGTGTGGCGTGCGGCTTCCATGTTTTATTTGTTCGTAGATAAGATAGAATAATTCATCTATTGGTATAAGAGTTAGCATAATAAATAGGTTTGCATTAAATGGAACAATGAAATCCCTCTAGTTAATAATACATTTGCATGCAGTGGGCAGCCACGGCAGCGGCGTTGCGGCCGGCCACGTACTTGACCGGCCACGTTCTTCGTGCTTCGGCCACACACTGAAGTGAATGGTAATACAACCTGCAGTGTCTCTCGGGGTCGTGTTCCCTGGACAGCCTCTTACCGCTCCTTAGCGGTAAGTGCAGATCCTTATCTGCACTCACGTTCGCATTGCCCTGAACTGCTCTGAGATATCGTGTCCGTGAGCGGTATCTATGTGTGCGTTTGGGCGAGCGCGATTATATGTAGATTGTCTTCTGTACCTTTCCACTTTGTGTCTGAAGTGTCTCTCGGCGTCATGTCTCTTGTAAAATCCTATAATAATATAGTAATGTCACCTGAAGTGTCTCTCAGCGTAAGTATCTAATTCGGCACTTACGCTCGCACTGCTCCGAGATATCGTATCCGTGAGCGTTGTCAATGTGTGCGTTTGCGCGAGCGCGTTTAAATGTAGATTGTCTTCTGTACCTTTCCACTTTGTGCCTGAAGTGTCTTTCGACGTCGTGTCTCTTGTAGAAACCTAGAATAACCCTTCGGGTGGCAGGTCCGTTACGTCAAAAAGCTGTCAGGTGGCGGCGCCATTTTGCGTGAAAATAGTCAAGTGCCAGGGGGTGGTCAACGAGAAATTGGCGGGAGTTACAAATTTAACGATTATTGTGTGTTAATGTATGAAGCTTATATAAAAATCGCACAACGATATACGTAATAAGTATGAAATAGGCTAGTAATTCCGTTAATAAACATATAACGCAACTTAAATGTGCGCACAAACTTTAAATTTTCGCGCCAAATACGCAATAATGAATCGGCCGGGAGCCGGCCGCTCGGCACTTTGGCGATTTTTCAGATCGGCCGGGAGTCGACCGCTCGGCACTCCAGTGTATAATATAGTAATGTCACCTGAAGTGTCTCTCGGCGTCGTGGTCGGTGGACAGCCCTCGGCCTCCAAGTATCTGCACGCAGTGATCAGCCACGGCAGCGGCGTTGCGGCCGGCCACGTATTTCGCCATGGCGCTGTTCTTCGTGCTCACGTCTGTCGCCGCGCGGTATGTTAGGAGGCGGGCGGATTCTACCAGGATACACATGTCCGTGAGACGGTCCTGGAACAATAGTACATTACTATAGAGGACGGGAAACGAAGGGTTACAGGCCATTCGCGCCTAATTTTTTTTTAAATCTGTTTGAGGTATTCTTTTACCTGGTGGTATAGACATCAGTTCTAAGGTTTTTTTTTTTGTGTGGCTGAATGTCAAGACCTTGTGTCACAATTTGACGTTTCAATACAAAAGACAGTCTGTTTGCAGTCCTAGGTGTGAAATAAATACATGAAATCTCTTTACATATCATCTTAGCATATGACACCGGAAACATAGTATATCCAGGCTTAATTTAAAGTGAGTAACATCAACATTCCGTAGCAAGTTTGAGAAAAAGTGTTTTTTTAACATGTAACCTACCTAATTTCTTTTTTTTTTTGTATAGTAACTAAGCGCTGGTTAGAATATGTTAACCTGCGATCGATCGACTCTAAGGGTCCAGTCTGAAAACCAGCGCCAGACGTCAAGCCTGGCACACGCTGAGATTGGAACCCTTTGTCCGAACCTTAGACTAGGTACTTTTATTATGTTTTATTTGTTTTAATAAGCTACTGTGCACGTATTCTACAAGGTTATTGTACTTAGTTAATAAGTTTTGAGACAATAAATAATTTTTGATTTGAATTGATTTGAAAAGAAGGTCGAATAATAAGACTGACGGGACAGATGCACGAGGCGGTAATCCTGGACACAAAGCGCATAGTCCAGAAAATTTTCGTTAGTTAAAAAAAGAATCAAGCGAGTTTACCAACGCCGAAAGTAGGATCCCACCTCTGGCGTTGGCATTATTGGTACAGTCAAGTGCAAAAAGAAGTATCGAAAGAATCCGCTTATAAATATGTTACGACGTTTTTATTACACAGAATTAGAGTGCAGTGGCACATATTTTTGAACATTTTTGTGTACACCTTATTTTGTCTTTGACTGTCAGTATTTTTTGTTTGGCATAATATGACATCCAATATTTATAATTTATATACACAGTAGAGTTCCTGCTTAACAGTTAGTACCTAGTAGTAGGCACATTGCGCGTAGAACCGATGTCCGTTGGGGCGGGAAGGTTCTCGAGTGGCGGCCACGTATCGGAAGGCGCAGCGTGGGTAGGCCCCCACAAGGTGGACTGATGACCTGGTGGAGGTCGCAGGAGTCCGCTGGATGCGGGTGGCACAGGACCGGTCATTGTGGCAATTTTTGAGGGAGGCCTATGTTCAGCAGTGGCGTCTTTCGGCTGATATGATGATGATGACACAAAACAATCGTATAAAGGCAAGCTTATCCCTGTAAGGGATCTCTTCCAGCTAACCTTTGAGTAGTTGAGAGAACATAAGAGCAGTACTAAGGCAGACGTTTAATGAAAACAAATGGAGTTGTTCCACAACAATAAAAATAAAAATGTTTTTTATGCCAAAGAAACCAGCTTTTCATTAGATACTTTAGAAAAGTTACGTAAGAACAGTCAGCAACCACCCGTTTCTATACTGACAATACAACCATACCTTCACAGATGGCAGTCTCGTGAGGTTTTTGCCGAACGCCTCCCGTTCCTTAGCGTAGTTTATCGCCGTATCCAGAGCGGCTTGTGCAATACCTGTAAATAAAACACATTTATAAAACTACTACGAATCATCATCATCATCATCATCATCATCATCAGCCTATGAATAGTCCACTGCTGGACGTAGGCCTCTCCTATTAACTATGCGTAAAGACGCATTAGGAGGTACATGCCCATAATCGCCACGCTGGGCAAGCGGATTGGCGATCGCAGTAATGTGTCCACTATGATGACATTGATGACGCTGCTGCCCATCATCAATCTTGTAGAATGGTCAGTGACACTTCAATCCCTACTACGAATACAAGCCGATAATTATTGTTTGTCCCTTTCGGTCCTATAGACATATTGATAAGACCGAAAAGAACGAACAATATAATATACGGTGTTACGTCAGCATTCCGAAAGATTTTAATGCTGGATTCCTGACCATATTTAGAGTCTTTAATGTTATATAAAATTTCCTGGATTCGGCTTGGTTTCAGAGATAATCAACCTTTTTTCGAAATAAGTTTTTCGACGTAACTCGTCATTTAACTTCTTTTGGATTACAATGCTACCACAATGTGTTCTAATATTACCACACCGCCTGACAATCAGAAAATACGAATAGACTTGACCAAATAAAGTCTACCTAAAAAAAAACAATTGAAATAAATAATTTAAAAAACTTGTTATTTATTGTACTGGAAATGTTAAAAAGTATTCAAATCGGCCTAAAAAAAAAGAAAAAAAACTTTTTTTTTTTGGTGGAATTGACATTAGGTCTCATAATATTTTTTGTTTATTTTGATGTCTAGAATGCATAGTTAAAATCTTTCGCAATGCTCGCGTAACACCGTGTATAGGGGCTTGCTAAATTAGGACACTTTTATGAACAAGGGAGGAGTGTAATTTTTTCCAACTTTCATTCTCACCTATCAACATTTAAATACAGGGTGGGCCAATGATAAATGCATTTTTGAAAATTGAAATAATTGGTGTTTTTTTGTATTTTGAAATTAAAAGTATATTTAGAAAGTATGTCAAATAAATAAATTTTACGTTTTAAATATTAAATCATCAAGGTGTCGTCCATGGCGGTTGCGGCACTCTTCCAGCCTTGCTTGCAAATTTTGAAAGACTTTCGTCAGAAGTTGCGGAAATATTGCTTTGAATTCTTGGCGAATGTTCTCCTTTAATTCTGCTGTGGTTGCCGGATTATTTGAGTACACTTTGCTTTTCAAGTAACCCCACAAATAAAAATCAGCTGGAGTTAAGTCAGGGCTCCTGGGAGGCCAAGCAATATCATTCCGCCTCGATATCAATTTTTGAGGAAACATTTCATGCAAAGCTGCCAGGGTCACGTTACTTGTATGGCAGGTGGCCCCGTCTTGCTGAAACCATGTGTTGTTGTTGTAACCATGCGATTCGTGAAGTTTCGGTGCCAGGAAATCCCTTAACATAGAGATGTAACGGTCTGAATTAACCGTAGCTCGTTTACGCGTTGAGTTTCTTAAATCCACTCGCACAGACGCTCTCACCCGTTCGATGTTTTCTGTAGTACGCACAGACCGTGCACGTCTCTTATGTCGAGATTTTAGTGTTCAGCCAGTACTTTTAAATCTGACTAACCATTGCTTGATCAAATTTGTGCTGGGACACTCGCGAATATTGCGTAATCGGAACTCAAGTCAAAAACGCCGACGAACAGACACATAAGAACGATCGTTTTCATAAAAAGCTTGGATTGAAAACGCTCGCTGTTCTCCCGTGTAAGACTCCATTTTGAATAAAAAATTTCGTTTTATTTCTTTTAAATGACACCATTCTTATATGCCAGT
The DNA here is from genome assembly GCA_025490895.1 of Thaumatotibia leucotreta. NCBI lineage: Eukaryota > Metazoa > Arthropoda > Insecta > Lepidoptera > Tortricidae > Thaumatotibia > Thaumatotibia leucotreta. The sequence goes on from JALPQI010021379.1 coordinate 20,481, forward strand.
GTTTTGTAATTTTGACAAAAAAGGTCGAGACAAAAGTGAATTTATCACTGGCCCACCCTGTACCATTGCACTCACCAACAGATCCTGCCAGCGCGAGATCACTATATCTAACTATAACCTACGAACAAATAAAACATGGAAGCCGCACGCCATACTAAATTGCCTTTCAAAAACGGACTTGAATTTTAGTTGACAAGTGTCACCCCCTCTTCAATGCATCACGTTAATAAAATTCTATATGAACCTATAAAAATATGAACCGCCATTTATAAATAGTTGCGATTGGTCCGTCAAAGTTTTGATT